>PHNY01265579.1:0-13212 GCA_003724115.2 Anethum foeniculum | reverse complement strand
GTAATTTATTTTTCAGGATGCACAAAATTATAATTACATTATAAACTACTCTTTATATTGATTTGGATGTGTATTCTGAAAAAAGTCATTCTATATTATATTAATTGAAGAATTCATTCACCTACATTTAACAATCGTTGTCATAATTAATTTGGTATTAGCGAAAATTACAATCCATCTCTGTTTATGTTTAATTTTATTTGAACGATGATAATTACTACTTTCTTATAATAAATAATAATTCCCATTATCATTACCATAAAAAATGTTTTAAATCTTTGGTGCTCAAGTCCACTAACATTAATAGTGGTTTTTTTTATGCATATGATCGGTAAATATATCCGCTCAAAATAATAAATTTTTAAGATTATATTATCTTTAAATCATGACCGGTGTTAAAATTAAAATGAGATAAATATAATTAATATACAACACTAAATTGTTAATATAAGTAATGAAATAGTAATGAATACATGTAACAATAGTTAGACTAATCAATACGTACATTAAATTAGATATAATCAATGCATGCCTAATAAATAAGTTATTAACATATAATAATGAGGGAGCAAAATAGTAATTTTAATAGGAATAAAATGTCTCAAGAACCCCCTAGTTGCTTTATTAGATAATAGATATAGATATAGAATATAGATTTTGTAAAAAGTAGATATTTTTCACGGCCACCCAGCTTATAAACTTGTGGGCAACTGACCATGAACGATCTAAACCCTTAGAACTGACCATGATCATATAAATTTTATTTTATGAACTCAAACACTTGGCCAAGGAAGCAAAGGCACTAGTGTACAAAGTTGTACACAATATTACCCCTGATGTTATTCAGCGAAGTCTTGCAACATTTCTGCTATTGATCATTAAGTTCTCAGGGAGATCAGCATACTCGAGCCTATTAACTGTCCTTGTACATTCGGTTTCATTGTACTGTTTTCTCTGACTTCGGGGCCAATATTTATGCCTATTCTCATGGAGTACATAGAGACTGGATCTCGTAATGATCAATAGTACATTGTCTGAAAAGATGATAGCTGAAGTAGCAAGACGAACCCTCATGGGGCTTAGTTACCTACACAACACTAAACACATAGTGCACTGTCATATAAAGCCTGCTAGTCTGCTTGTTAATCACAATATGGAAGTTAAGATCGCGGATTTTGGAATTAGCAAGTTGATTGATTTAACAAGTAATAAGCATCCCATCTTTTCAGGAACTACTGCATATATGGCTCCTGTAAGATTTGTATCATGTGAGTAAGATTTGTATCATGTGCTTTTAGTGATGATCTGGATGTTTTTGTTGGGACATGGAGCTCAGGATTGAAGCTCATGGAGATATATATCTGCTATCATCCTTACCTTGCCCCAGACGGAAAGCCTAAGACGTTGATTTTGATTTGATTTTCAATGTATGTTAACAAAGATTCTCCAAGTTGCCTAATAAAACCTCGCCTGATTTTCAAGACTTCATTGCGTGGAAAAAAAACCAATTAAAAGATGGAAGGCGCTGCAGCTGTTATCTCATCCTTTCCTTATCAACAAACCAGATGATGAGAACACCAAAGCTCCAATCAAACGAAACAGACAAACTGGATTGGGAACTCAAAGTGGGTCGCTGTGCTTTGATGCAGCCCCTGGACATTAAACAGGGCAAGAAAAGAAAAGCAAACATTGAAAATATAAATGTCATCAAAAAGGGTGAAGAGGCAAGATGGTCAAGAATAAAGCGTTGCCTGGCCTGAATCTTGTTGATTAAGCAATGAGCCCTGCTAAAGACCTACTTTTTTCCCAGAATTGTTAGGGTTTAGCATCTCCTGATTTCAGAGACTGTAAAACAGGGATAGCCTCAATTTTCTTCCTAGATCATTGCTTGCATCGAGCTAATTCTGTAACTGTGTGTATGGGCTGATTTTTGAAGATATAAATTGCTAGAAACTAATTTCAAATCGTTGTTTATTCTATTTGCTGAGCCTTGTTTTTTGGATCTAGACTGCTGAGAACCTCAAACTGCAGGAGATAAAAAGAATAGCCTATAAACATTCTCGCAATGAACAAAAGAGGTCCAATGTTAGTTTCAGGACCCTCAATTCACTTCAAAAGAATTTATTATAAATGTTCCTCCGTAGAAGATTCTAATATCACTTAGTATGGTATTGGTATGGAGAAAATTGGTGACAAAATTCATATCCTCGAGCAAGACTAGAAAGCAATACAAAGGTTATTGCATCCTATTGTAAAGATGTACATACTAGATACAAAATATAGGTGCTAGAATATACTTGATCCTATTCCAAAGAAAAAGCTCCATTGCAGTACCTGTGTAATTAAGGGTAATAGAATAAGATTCATGATGTATGCAATGAAAAGTATAATTATATTTATATGAGTAATGACAATGCTGAAAACAGTTCCATCAGTCCGTAGCAAAATACTGACAAACAACATAAGAAGAAAACTTCTTACTTGTTACTGAACTTCTCAACAGCATCAGAAGCATAAAGAAGTGTTTCATTGGCTTTCTCAAGAACCATATAAAGTTCCCTGCCCCTTGTTACCCGAGCAATCACCCAAGCATTATTCTTTGCTCGGATGCAAATTTCTAATTCTTTCTCAAGGTCTGTGTTGTCCCATTTGGCGTTGCCCTTCTCCAGATCAACTTCTTCTCGAAGTTTGCTCGCAGCAATCAAAGATTCCTGTAATATTGGAGCCGTTAGCAATTAGAATCCACAACCATATTCTTTTCCATGATTTTATAAAGAACAATAATTTTCGGTCATTTAACTAAAAAGTAAATAATAATAATATGTACAAACTTATTCAGCGTAAGCTCTAGTTTGCACATAAAATAAACATATAAATTACTCTTTCACATGTACAACACCTAAGATTTCACCAAGAAGAAGCCCTCAGTGCTATTTCATCCTCCATTTCACACTCTCTCCATTGTTACAGAGTAGTGAAATAAAGAATTGAGCATTGTGCATTGTGTTTACTTGAAAACTTTTGCCTTGTGCACTAGCGTCACATAGAGAATAGACCCTTCTACATAGGCCGGGAAGAAAATCCGGAAAGAGAACTAACGAAGAGTCTTAACAGTGAATAAAAAAATAGTGAGAAGTGAGAATAATTCTGATCCTCCTCTCTGGTCTGTAGAGAATTACATCTATAGAGCATAAACATAAATGCAAGAGTAAAACAGGTACAATTTAATTACATAGATTTATTTGAGCCTAAATCAAAGCATGAACGACGCAACTAGTCAAAAATCTTATTACCATATAAAATGAAGACAAATATTCTGACCTTCGTTAGAGTTGTCACTTTTCCAGGTGGAGAAGCTCTAGATGTACTCCTATCACCATCAACTAGCAAGTAACGATAACCACTAACATGATACGCATTCTCACCCGCCCATCCTTTTGATAGTTTTTCCTCAACTTTAGATATCTTTGCTGATGCCTGGCATATTTAAGGGATAGTAATTAGCATGAAGATAACCATCAATCACTTGATTCTAAATTAAATTGGGATTAATTTGGAAATCAAATTATGGCATCAATGTTTTAAGCTAAACATAACCTAAAGAACAAAAGTCTATATAACGAGGAGAGATATTGCAGATACACACATCAGTTATCACTTGTCAGTATATATTTAACTAAAGCAAGAAACTGACATTTTCAAGAACTTGCTGCTTCACCATGGAGATACCTTGCTCTCCATCCATAATAGACACGAGAGGAATGAGTAATATTACTGTAAGGCTTTTATGCTGGTAAGCCAATATATACATCTTTTCCTCTGTTTGCTGAAGCCATACTGCTGGGGTAGTATGAACCGAGTTATTAACATCAGAACCCCAAATATCAGTTACAAGAAAACCGTCCTTTCCCTTTGACCACTTGTTAGGCTGTAGGGGTCTCAATATATCATGGTTATTATCTCCAGTAGGATGGGAATCACGAGAACCATGAGAGAGATCCAAACCTGAACCAGTGTTAGCAAGTATAGATACTGCACCAGTAATATGAGAAGCAGCTTTTCCTTTACGCAGATAGGACCAGGTACTTGTTCCAGATGAGAAGGCAGGAGATAACCGTAGTACGGCATAAGTATAGAGGTTCACAGTATCATCCTGACAATTCATAGGGACGATTAGTGAAGTGGTAGATAAATTCTCTGTGCAAAAGTAATCAGTCAGATTTATTATGGGCATAAATTGTTATCCAGTTACCATATATCTTCAGAATAATGAAAGGGAAAAATAAACTTGATGAAGAATCAATTCATGCGTTAAAAATAAAAAAACAGTACACAGAGAATCGTAAGGTATATATATAGGATAGCAAGATAAAAGAAGAAACAGGCATGGAAATCAGATCATACAGGAGAAAGAGTAGTAGACACCAGCAAGTCCTGGAATAAGATTAGTGAGTGGGAAGATGCGCTCCCCAAACATGATTCTAAAAGTCTGACGAGTGACTGCACAGACAAGTAGAATCAGCTTAGAAACATGAACAAGAGACAGAGTGCCAAGAATTTAAGTAGGCAAATAAACTATTACTTTAAAATTTCCAAAAGATATCTAGAAAGTAGAAAGTCAGTTCTACTTGACAGTAGTACATTAAGCACTGCATTAAAATAACAAAAGCCGGTTATAATTGAGGCGTTGGGGGTCTTGCAAGTACAGAGGTGTCCTTCAAAGTCAATGCAACATGCTAACACATGAAACATGCTTAGAAATTTAGGTACAGAAATTTGATACATCGTTATATCTGAAGTTACAATGGGATATGTCGTATAAAATGCAGACTGAACATAAAGAAAGAAACATATAGAAGACTACCTGAACCTCAATTGCAGCCTCTCGGCTTACAGTCAGCATTTGTACAGTTCCACGCTCCTTCAACGTATTACGGAAGTTGGGCAGCTGGATTTTTTTCCCAATGAGAAAATCTGCCTCAATTAAAAAAACAGACACGCAATATGTGAGCTTCAGCAACTCTTAAATTTCACTTATAACAACAATATAAATGAAAAATAATTTGATACAGCAACTGCAGCATTACCCCAGCAGCACAAATCCATTGTTGATCGCTTGTGAAATGCTGGCAATTAGGGACTTCGAATGAAATATTTTTAACACTACAGGATTCTGAAACTTGGACTTGCACATAATCTATACATATGGGAATATACTGCCTTACCACTTAAGTAATCCATGACGAAAGAGTACAAATGCTTTCGAATAAGTCCACCACTTGGTTCTTTATCAAGTAATGCTCTTATAGATCCATGAAACATCATAAACAGAGAATGTACTTCCTTAAGAATCCCACGTAATGCATCAATTCGCCATATAGCTTCTGTCTCATTACTTTTCTCAACAATCTACAACAAGGTACAGAACTAATAATCATCATCACAGATGCCACTAATGTACTAAAGTCCAGTAATTTGTTAGGAATAGGATTCATGCATAATGATCAATTTAAGTAAACATGTTAAAGACAGAGACTAGTAGGTATATATGAATTCCTGATAACCATCTTTTAGAGATGGTATTAACAAAATGAGCTAGATTTAGCGTAATCATTTTTTATGCATCTAATGAGATAAATAAAAAAATTATATTACTTCCTTTACATTTCATATCTTTTTCTAGACTTTAAACCAAAATGTTAGGCTTGATCTTTCATCTAACATTCTAACTATTTTTTCTATTCTTTTTTCGATAATTATCATTAGATATATACTATAGTCTAAAGCCAGCTTCTAAACTTTCATAATTAAAGATTTATCTGTTTTATGTTTTTGGGTGTTTTATAGGCATATGTGCAATAATATGGTTAAAAGGAAAATATCATACCAGTACCATCCAAATATCTGGTTCTGCCTCATAAAAAACGTGAGAGTGCATATCTGCTTCTATAACCTCACAAGCTGCTTCTGGAGAGAAAATTCTGCATACCACTGATTCCAGTCAACAAAAACAAAACAACAAGGCTACCAATATGGAAGGAGAAAGGTAGCATACATACAGAAGAAATCTAAAACAATCCAATTTCTTTCTTTCAAGTCATGTGAAATATAGAATTATTATTTAGCAAAAACAGAAATATAACATAATATAGTTATATCTATATTTATTAGGTGGTAGCGCAGTTGTGACAAGGGTAGGAGAGCGGGAAGGATAGGAGAGCGGAAAGGGTAGGAGGAAACAGAATTGAAGAGAAAATGAAAAATACAAGGGAAAACACCAAACTGGTTTTAGATGTTGAAAGGAAGAAGGATATAACATCTGCATAACTATACCTTGACCATTTGAAGGATTATAATCCTTTATATCTTATATTTAAAGGACTATTACCATCTACATTCCTATCATCTTTCTAGTTCATTTCTATGGGATTATAATACCTGGTGAGAGAAGGTATTAAAATCTCATAGAAATGTACCAACAAAATTGACTGAAATCTAGTTCAATGGGACAATTGTCCTTAAAATTCAGAATAAATAAGGCAATAGTCCGGGCATTATAATCCTTTTAAAGAAACATGGCCATAAAGAAACATGGCCAAAGGGTGGCAACTGACCTTGTGAATGTAATAAGCCCCTCACTGAGCCCTATAACAGAAAGTTGTGCTGAAAATGGCATGTCAGCAGGATAGAAAAATAAAATTTTTTCCAGCTCCTCTCCTTCATGCTGCCCGCGTCTCAAATCAAATATGCAAAATTTTAAAGTCTCGCTCGCAGTGGTGGCTGTTGACAAACCCATTACTTTTTCCAACATATACACCTTTGACCAAAAAAATGGAAAACATTCACTGAACGACACTAAACAAGAATTATAATCCAAAACAATGTGCACTATGCTATACGCCAATACGAACATAGAGTCATAGAGATGCCCAGCACATACCAATAAACAGTTGACAGGGTAAAATTCTTCTAAAGTCTAAATGAAGGTCCCAACCACAGTATAACTTTTTACCCTAGGAGTTAATAAATCAGTTTTAGAGTGACAGATTGGGAAAGTAACTATGTGCTTATTGCAATGCCACAATAGGCAACAACTAGATACTTTTCGTCGTGGCAAGTGGCAATACAAATTTTAAAATTAAAATAAAATAAGTCTAAAGTTTTTTAGCTACAAGAGAGTATACTCATTCTGTATCTCACCTCTAAAAGGCAAACATTACATGTTTTACAACTGGAAAACAAACAAGCATTCTATCGCAACATAGTAGTATAAGTTCTCCAATTTGGAAAATCACAGAGCAAATACACAATAGGGAGGAGGGCTCAAAATACCACGTTCATCAAAGAATAAATGGAAGGTAAAATACAGAAATCAATACATTCTTTGTTATGATACGCTTTGACAGATTTTGTAATGTGACATTGAGTCACACGTGGCTGATGCGCGATTCACAAGTTCAACGATTTGTTTGGTCTTTTAAAATCATGGTATTTTGGCAAAAAAAAAAAAAAAAATCCAAATTTTGTTAGTTTGGGCAAAAAAATTTAAAATTACGTTAGCTTGCACCAACACCTCCATACTAAACCTTTAAAAGCAGTAAACAACTTAAGCTATGGGTAGAAACTATATCATCCAAAAATATAAATTGCAAATATATATTCAGAAAAAACTGACTTTCTCGTCTAAAATAGGGCAAGAACATAGTATGTGTATCAATGTATGTGTCCGTGTGTGTGTTATTAAAAAAAGAGACTGTAAGTAGCTGAACCTGACTGGGAAATAAAAGTCGTTATAAGGATGACACATTGGGAATGCAACAACGTGTTTGTGATAATTTCCCAGTAAGAAATAACACAACACTTTCCGCTATCAAGCATTGGAATGCAATATTTAAATTAATATACCTACAAAGTTATCAGTTATCACACACCAGACAGTAAACTCACTCGAATTTCAATTTCAACTATAACGCAAACATTAACAGATTTACGACAATAGATATTAAACTTTTATCCAGGTCTAGTAGTGCATAAGCTCAGCATTTCGAAAATGTTGAAATAACATGAATATAGCAAACATTGGCCCAAATTACATGTATCATATTCATAAATCACAGGTTAAAAAATGAAACTATAACTTTACATAATTAATAAAGGCATGACAAAAACTATATAGTCGAACATCTAAATTGCAAATTATATGTTTATAAAGTGAAGAATCTAATTAAATTAAGGCAGGAGCATAAGAGTGAGTGGAAAAATGAGATTGCAGTAGGTGGTTGAGAAATATAGGAGAAGATAGTTACCGTAGTGCACTTATTTGTTCAATCGACCGGCAGATTGGGTCGCCGGAGCTCCGGTGGGACTTGGGGAGCCGAGTTGTATCGTTTTATTGTTGACCAAGTTGGTTTTATTATTTTCAGTTTTGGGGTTTTTCGCACCTCCGTAAATCATTTGTAAATTGTTTATGTCCGGACTTACAAGTATTATAACCCACTATTTTTTAAAATCTATTTATTATATAACATGAATTTTTGGGTAAACATTTTATTCATGCGTAGTTACTATTTAATCATTTTACTCGTGCGTAGTTAATATTTTATACATAAAAAATATTGTTGGGACTAAAAATGAACCCAAGAGCTCTACCAGCAAATTAACAACTTTCACCTTTTGAGCTAAAGGCTCATTTGTTAAGATAACGAAAATCATTTTGTATGATCTTGAATTACTAGATTTATATACATTTTATTTGTGCGCGATTACTATTTTACCCCAAATTTACTTTTAAATTACATAAAAAATATTGTTGTGACTAAGAATCGAATCCAAGAACTCTACCAGCAAATTAACAACTTTCATCATTTGAGCTAAAGACTCTTTGCTAAGATAATGAAAATCATTTCGTATGATATTGGTGACTAGATTTATATTTAATTTAATATATATTTAGCATCCATGTAAGATATAATAATTTTGGGTTTAGGTAATTAACTTATGTTGATATACTAATTTTATACTCGTGTGTTGCAGCTGTATTATTATTATTATATTTTTAGTAAAAAAATTTGTTATGATCAGCCTATATTTAATTTAGTATTTATTTTAATATTCATATAAAATAAAATGATACGAGATTTCAGTAACTAACCTATTTTGATAAACTAACTATAACTGCAACGGAATTATTATTATCTATTATATATAAAATACTGCAACATATTTTCTTTGGGGTAACAATTAATTCCAAATTACTATTTTACCCTCTAATATTTATAAATGTGAAAAAATTATTGTTAATATAGAGAATTGAACTCATAACATGTGCGAATTAATGACTTCAACCAATTGAGTTAGAAGCCCGTTTAACCCATTTTGATATACCAACTTTGCTGCAACGGAATTATTATTATCTATTATATATATAATACTGCAACATGTTTTTTTGAGGTAATAAATAATTCAAATTACTATTTTACCCTATTATTTTTATAAATGAGAAAAATTATTGTTGACATGCAGAATTGAGCCCATAACATGTATATTCGTGATACAATATAATGTCAATGATGTTCATCGCCACATTAGTAGTTATAACATGAACTACAAATACTGTATCAACAACACATATATACCCTAAACAAGCACTGAAAAATTAGCAATAATTTTCGTAAAATACAGCTAACCCGTGCCTTGCACGGGTAATGAAGCTAGTTAAATATCAATAAGGTGACGAACGCTGTTCAAAAAATTTAAAATTATTATTTATTGTAAATTCGACTCAAACTGATCACTAATAAACTTAATTTGATCATTTTATTAAAGTCAAAAATTTAAATTACCCAAAATTGAAAAATTATAACATAGATGTGTATAACACGTTTTGGAGTTTAATATTATTACTAAAAATTGTTATTTGACACTCAAAGAATCATGATAAAATTTGGCTTTGATTGTTACAGTTTTGAGATTTCGAAAAATCAAAGCCAGATTTAATCATGATGTCTTGAGCCAGATAGCAAGTTTAAGTAACCATATTGAAGTTCAAAACGAGCTCTACCTCCCTATGTTACCATTTGTAATTTCTACTTTTAACTTTAACGGAATGAATAAATTAAGTTGATTGAGGATTAGTTTGAGTCAAATTTGCAAAGAGTGATCTATTTGAGTTTTTTGGATGCAATCAGTCGCCTACTTGATATTTAACCCCTACTTTTTAATGTAGTAAAGCAGATGAATACGAGTATGGTACAGTACAGTATGTGCCGGTTTGGCCCAAATTTTGCAAAAAAATCGGAACCGAAACTGGAACTATGTATCTTGAATTTTAAAAATTGAAAATCGCCATCGCAACTGAATCATCATATCAAGTTTCGGTTTTAAAATTTTTGATTTGACTTATATCGATTCGGTTTAGGTTTAGAAACCGGAAAAAATATAAATGATATAAATGTTACAATTAAAAAATAAAACATAATTAAAAAATAAATTTGTACCCTGTAAAATTACACTGATATACTAAATTCAATATGGTAATGTAGTCACTAAATTAACAACTACTAACACAAATATTGATATTTTTAGTTTATAAATAGAAAAGTAAATATAAGTGCTCTATAATTTTCAAAATACAGGACTTGGTATTTTAAAATATTACAAAATGTAACTAATGCAAGTAACCGAATGCAAGTTTAATAAGTTAACTTGATGACAATTGACAAGTACAGAGTTACTATGAAAGTGCTCAAAGCTATTGTCTCTGGTGTGAGTAAATTTTTTTAAAAAACTAAATATTACTAATATACTATTTTCATCAAAAATATAATTTTTTAAGATTTAAGAATTAATCTATAAGACAATTTTTTTATTATTTCTTTCCAACTGAGAGCAAGTGATGAAGGAATTTACTACATTTAGGGCTAAACAAACCAACCATATATATAACTTAAAGGAAAAAAGCTAATCGGAGATCCAGGCAAGCTCGCTTTAATTATACATTGGGAAGTGGGGGATAGCCCCACCACGAAGGCCAAGGTGAGACCTGACTTCAGGCTCGCTCGCAACAGTTTTCTCATTGATAACTCTCATTGAGTAATATTCGTCGTAGTTTCTATAAGCGTTAAAACTCTATAATGCAATAGTTTTCTCGAACTCTATGGATTAACCTTTAACCATATATTCATCAGCTTTCTACTCTTCGTTTTCTTCATTGATGATAATATCTTTTGGATCATAGTTTGGATATTCACACTCAATTGTATTATTTCTGAAGATTCAGACCTTGAACATATCATTACCATAATAATCAAATTGAATAAGACTAAGAAGTGTAATTTTATAATATTCCATAAATCTCCTAAGTTCTGAAAACATCTTCAAATTTTTATTATATTGTCCTTTCCATATATATTTACCGTATCGAAACATCAAATTCTGTGGCATTTGGTTGCGAAACTGGACGTGAAAGGAATTTGAAATTCTTTAAAAAAACAACAATATTATTATAGTAATTGGTATTATACATCAACTATACTTTAATTTACACTTACAAACATGCCACCGTTATTGAAGTGATTGTTAGCGGATATGAAACTTGATATAAGTCTTCTTTTTCCTTCTTCCACATCAGCCCATTTTGGGAAGAACATTAAATTTGCCTATATTAAGATTTATACATATAAAACTCATTATCGAATCTCCATAAAGATGTTCATTTGAGGTTTTAAAAAAAACGATTGACGATATAGAAGCACTAAGTACATAGTATAGAAGAACTCTATAAACTACTGAATCAGAACCAAGTAAAAAAAAATTTTCGCGCATGATCTATGAATTCAATTAAATTGCATCTATAGTCTATGTTATATTGTTGACTTATTTTATCAAATAAAAGAAATATAAGAAACACCATATATGATTAAATTTATGCGGGAGTTACAAGTATGCATTTATTTTGTGAATAATGTCTAAAATAAGTTTCAATTGAGCCATTAATTGTATTAATTATATATTGATGTTTGGGCAGTTACAAAAAGGGGGTGGAGGCTATGTCGGTATTGCCTATATATTGTAGTTGAAACTATGAGAAAAAGCATATAAAAATAATAGTAATGCTTGCTCATAATATATCTGGAACCCCTCTTCACTAATCTTTAACTTTTCTCTATTATAATGTAATGTGTTAAATTTTTTGTAGGCTTAAATTCCAACATTGGTATCCGAGCTAGAGGTGGTATTTTTCTGATCCGAAATTATCTTGTTTCATATATCCAAGTGATCTCCGTTATGCAGTTCGAATTCAAAGCCAACAACGTTTATCACTATATCACGTCTCCTCTCTCTATGCAGTCTTGCTACTTTCCTACTTGGTGCATTGGTTTTTGTGTCCTCCCTTATATCATTTTATCTAGTAATAACACCGTTGATCTCAATATTTCATGTATGTTCTTGTGATTGTGTTGCATATTTATTTTTACAAGCATGCTTTGATGTTTTTATACTTATATTTTCTTTGGGCTCTATATATTTTAGAATTTTTTCTTCTCATAGATATAACGGGGTTGTGCAAGAAGAAATTGTTAACTCTTGAAATGAAGAGTAGAAAAGAAAAAAAAAATCTTGTGACTCTTATAAGTCAAAAGAGAATAAAATTTGGACAGAAGGAATGATTATGTCGGAATTGACATATTGAAAAGAGTATTGATTGGCACTGTTAGAATTTGGTGTGGTTGAAAAAATTGGTTATAAATTGTTTCAAGACAATTTAAATTTCTTTTTGAGATATATGGTTTGTTTAAAAAAAAATGCTTGAAAGAGTGAGCACTTGAATTGTATACATGTGAATATTATCAAAATAATGAATTATTTGAAAATTTTGTCTATTTCATTCACTAGAAAATCGGGGTAAGTACCTGGAAAAAGGAAATTAAACAAATATGAGTTTTATTGAATTTGTTGAATACGATATTTACAATTTGCCTAAAAAATAATATGAGTGGTGCAATAAAATAGTGTAGTATTTTCATCTCATGCTTAGTTATTTCTTTTTGCTTGTAAAAGAAAAAAATGGTTGTTTTATCGCTAATTATATTGATATCATGAATATTATTTTGTGTGTTTTTCTTATATATATATATATATATATATATATATATATATATATTCTTGTGTTGAATGTATAATAAATTTATTGTGTGTGAATCCGAGAACTAT
>PHNY01265521.1:404-13120 GCA_003724115.2 Anethum foeniculum | reverse complement strand
GGGTTAGGTTTCAGATACCTGAGCAGGTAGGCTTTTTGGAGAGTAAAGAATGCGTAGATAGATGTTTTGTAATAAAACTGGGAATAGTTGTAAAACTTAACTAGTCTTTTGGGTTATTGGCTTAACTTCTTTTCGAAGTTATTCTAATAACACTAAGTGGTTTGTAATAACTTTATATTTTTGTTGGAACCTGTTTCATATCAAACCTGTGATCGATCCAGTGGTAAGGTAAGGGGGTCGTAGTTAGTTATATTTTATTATTATTCAGATTGTGTTTTATTTTATGTTGGTTCGTGACTCCCAAACCCCGGATTTGGAGGGCGTCACAATAATCTTCCACCTTTTTGCTTCTTTCACAAACTGAGCTTTTTGGTTCTTGATTCTATGGAATGGCCTTTTGTTGCTTCATTTTGTGTTAATTCTTTTACCCTTTCTGCAACTTACCTGTCTTTATCCACACACTAAAACCAAAAGGGTATTTTTATTTCTTATTTACAGCAAGCCCCATTTTTTTATTTTACAATTTTTTTTCTCAATATTGTGAAGAAACCCCATTTTTTGAGTTCTTTGATACTTATTTACAGCAACCCCATTTCATTATTTTGCATGATTTTACCAAATATTGTCATGAAACCCCATGTTTTGATTTTAGTTTATAGCAAATCCCTTTTTATCATTTGCATGATTTTACCATATATTGTCAAGAAACCCCATTTTTTGGTTTGCTTAATATGTTGTTATATATCTTGTAAATCATTTTTCTGCTTTGTTTTAAAAGGTCTTTAGTACTTTAGTGAGTCTTGGTATCATGGGATAATTTATATATTTTGGTTTTTCCAATTTATTATTTTGTTGTTTGCTGACTTGTAGCTTTATTGGTGTGAAATTTTAGCTAGTTGTTTGGGATTCTGAATATTTGAGGGATTATTGTGTATATATCATCATGTTGCAATAGAACATGTTAATGTAAATGTCATTTTAAATGCCAGTTGCCTTGTTGGGTTGAAGAAATTAATATCAAGTAGTAGCCTTTGTGTCATAAGATAAAGGTGTATACATTTTTAATTTTGTAGCCGAACTCTGAATTTCTTGATTATGTTTTGTTCATAGAAACTGACTGCAGGGCTTGCCTTGAAGTTAACATGCCCTAGTGCTTACATTGGTCATACATTATATGTATCTATCTTATGATTCTAAACTTTTGGGGCTCTTAAAATTTGGGGCTGTGCCTAGGCACATTTTTTCTTGCACGCCTGTGAACAGGGCAGGCCCTGATTGACTCTAATGAAATGATGATAGTTGTGAAGCAGTAAAGTAGGAAGTCATCATTGGATTTAGTGCCCGTTTGGAATTCTTAAAATAAGTAACTTATGACTTAAAATGAATAAGTGACTTATAAGTGATAAGTAGATATATGCTTATAAGCTATATAGTGTTTGGTATATTTCAGAATTTTTTTACTTAAATAAACTAAAATAAATAATTTGTAAATATAATTATCTTAGTTCGTGAATTATAAGTTAAATTAATATTTTAAAACATATATTTGAAAACTAAAGTTAATAAAAAAACGAAAAATCAAAATAAGTTGAGAAAAAGTACGTCGTTACCAACATTCATCTTATCAGCTTATAAGTTGTAAATTCGACTTATAAGTTAGGCTGACAAACACTCGTCGATAAGTACTTACGGGCTTATAAGTCAATAAGCCAACTTATTAGAAATAACAAACAGGCCTTTAGTCTAGTTTTTATTCGTTTTTTAACAACTTAAATTGATGACAGAAATTGAAAGTACCTGAGATGGGTGCATCAGAGTGTGAAGTTTTGTTAAAAGTGTTGATCCATAAAAATGAGAAAAGGGTACTTTTTGCTGAAGCAAATAGTGCATTTGTTGATATACTCTTTAGCGTCCTAACACTGCCAACGGGGACAATAGTGAGAGTCTTGGCTAAGAACTCGGAACCTTCATTACCAGTGGCAATTGGGAGCTTTAACACTCTGTACAAAAGTGTTGAATATCTCGATAACAGGTATTTTGCAACAGAAGCATGCAAAGATATGCTACTTAATACAAGAAACTCAGCAGAAGAGGAGTGTCAAAAGCTTAAGATCAAAATTGATGATACGAAACCTTACTTCATCTGTGAGGGGTTTTGCTTTTCCCTAGACCGCAAATATGCTTCTTTCAGCACTTCCAGTACTACAAAATGCCAACGTTGCGGGAAGTTCATGATTGTTCCAATTTATATGTGTGCTAGTACAAATGAGGGTGATAAAGGAGTCTTTGTTACTGACACTACATCTTTTCTTATCCAAGATGATTTAAAAGTGATTCCTTAATCTAGCTATAACACTTGATATGCTAAAAAGGAGTGGAATCACAGATTTTGGAGTACTTGAAGAGAAGACTTTGAAACTTGGTTCCAGTGAGGTATATTTAATATTGTTTAGAAATGTTTTTTTAATACATTTTATCAGACATTCCTCATTATCTATGTCAAAATCTTTTTCCTCTATTTGTTTACAGATTCTCAATCTTGTCGAGAATGCATTATTGTCCAAGTCTTGTTTAACAGATTTGATTTTCGGTAAAAAATGTACCATCTCACCATTTCCTGCACTCAATCTAAGAGTAATACAGGTTCTGTTGATGGTTTTAAGAAGATCACAGTCAATGTATTGGTGCAGAGGTCAAATAAGAAGATATTGTTGGCTCATAGTTCAGAAGATTTTATAAATATGTTATTCAACTTCCTCTCTGTTCCTTTGGGAAGAGTTGTTGGTCTGTTGAGCAAAAATGACGGACCTACATTATCTGTTGAAAGTATACATCAAAGTGTATGTGAATTGAGTGCTGGTGGATACTTAATATCACAACAAGTGAGAGATAAGCTTCTTAACCCACAGTTGGCTGTGATTTATCAATGTTCCAACCAACTATTTCCTATCAATGAAGAATTGATTCCAAAATTTTATTGGGCTGCAAATCTTTTGTCTCCTGGACGTAAAACCTACTGTCTGAGTACGGTTGGTTCTGGTGTGAATCGTGAAACTAAATTAGCCAGTCCAATGTCTGAAGGACGATATTTAAAGGGGTCCACAAAGTTCATGGTGACAGATGACTTGGTAGTAATCCTTTATCGCCAATGTCTTGTATCAGATATCTCCAAAGTTGGAAAGTTTCTTCATGTGATATCGAGGAACAGGTGATTGACATAGGCATTGAAGAGGTATGAAAACAATGACGTGATGCTAATCTAAGTACTGTTAAACTTAGTTTGGAACTAACAAGTAGCATGTTCAAGTTCTTTCTGCAGGCATTGAACTTACTGCGGGAGTCATTGATATCAACCTCGGTTTTGACCAATGGACTCAAGCACTTGATATGGAACAAGACGAATGCTGAGAGATCTCTGAAGAAGCCGAAGATTGAGAACTGAAGATGAGGAAGGAGAAGGGACGCTAATTATTCGGTCTATGCTTATTAATAGTTGCACACCATAAAGAATATATATAGATTTACAATATATTTTTAAATGCAACTCCTAGCACACTTTGGAAAAATCTTTATTCTGTTGCTCATAAAGCAGTCGAGCCTAGTTATACTTTTCTTGAACATGGTTTTAAGGTTGGAGATCCTGGTTCGTAGCACCTTGATAGTGCACAACTTTTGTAGTTTATGAACTGTTCAGTATCCGCTTTAATAAGCCATTTAGCCTACGTGTATGGTTAGCTATATTTTTGTGGAAGTGTGTACAAGTATGAAGATCACAGATAGGAGCTAGTGTGATAAAAAAACTGGCATGGAATCTTTGGCATACAAAACCTTGCTATATATAGAGGATATGATGATATGGTTGATAGAATTTTTGGAGTCAGAATATCTATGTAGATATTACATACTCCCTCCTGGATATTACATACCCCCGTCTATTCGTTCTTGACGTATACTTTTGTTCTACCTTTTCGTGTGGTGTACTTAAACGCCAAACACAAAAACAACCCGTTTAGGATTTGTGTACTTTCATGTTCGTGTACCTCTGTTTTCATGTCGTTCTTATGTCAGTGCTTCGCTTAAAATTGAATATAAATATAAATATAAATAAATAAATGTAAATATTAGATTTTTAGGTAAAATTTTTACAAAATTATATAAAATATATACATTTAAATCATTTATACTTATAACATTATAAAATTATGTTTATTTTAAAAGTAAATAAACATATATGTATTAAAAATATATATTTATTATAAACATACATAATTATAATAAATATTTAATTATAAATATATTTATTTCGTGTAACTCGTGTCATGTCGTGTACCCAAAAGGTAAACACAAAATCGACACATCTTGGTCGTGTATTTCGTGTTCATGCATCTTCGTGTCATGTACTCAAGATACAAACATAAACACTAAATTTTTGTATAATTTTCGTGTCATGTGAAAAATTGTCGGCTCTACCCCTCCGCCCCATCCCACCTATTTTGTTCACTTGTAAATTTTCAGCTTTTAGTCAATCTTATAAACTGAGTGAACAATACTTTTGGGACGATAACTACAAGAGCATCTTAATGGTTGGCACCCTTCAAGGGGTGTCAACTTTGTCACATAATTAGAAATATTATTTTTAATATTTTGTCCCTTCCACATCAATCTTGACACTCTTTTTTCAAAAAAAAAAAAAAGTTCAATGTTGGCACTCCAAGATGCCAACTTCACCAACTTATCATATCTTACTTTTAAAATATATTATCATAAAAATATAATAGAGAAGTACTATTATATTCATGATTGGGTTCACAAAAGAAGTTAACACCCTATTTTATGGGATCCCAACTTTTGACACCCCAAGTTGGAACCCAATGACACCTCACTTTGCACCCGAGTGACTAACAACTCTAATAAAGTGCTAATAAGGATGCCAAGCCACGCCGTGCCATGTGCCATGGGCACCATTCATTGGAGATGCTTTAAGAGCTAACTCTGGTACTCTTGCGTCCTTATCTATGTTTTGGATAGAGTTAGGGATTTTGGTTCAAAAGATTTACTCAACTATCTTTCTTTACGAGAGAAAGCGCATCCCCTGTTTGGGGAACTAACTTAACTTCCCTATAATTTACCATATCACCAGTTTAGATAACCATATAGGGAATGACATCCCCAACCATGTTATTTCTTAAAATATAGGGCGATGGAGTGGATGTTTTAAAATTAAACTAAGATGTTTATCGAATTATTTTTATTGTCTGTTATGATTTTAGGTCGTGCCACTAGGAAGCACGGAATCTTCGTTTTAGGTGTCGTATGCGAGTCCGACCCGGGGGCTCGGTTGAGTGTTATCGAACTCGCCACGTGGAGAGTTAGAACAAAAATATTGCCGGACTCGGGTGGACACTTCTGGGACTCGGCCCAACTGAAAAAAGTCCAACCCAATTAGAATAAACACAGCTCATTAAGTTTCTAGCTAATTTTGTAGACATCAGCTATACACACACACACACACGATACATACACTTAAAAACCCTATTATATATATATATATATATATATATATATATATATATACACACACACACACTTTTGATCAAATACAAACTAGAATTAAAATGAAAACTAGAAACTAATCTCTTCCCTTAAATCTATCTAATCCAACGGCCCCTATAGGCACCACACAAGATCAAAATACACCATCGCACACAGCATCTCAGCTTTTCCACTCAGTTTTTAATTCTATTTTTCCTGTCAATCGGTAAATTTTTTTTAAAATCCGACTTCACTGTATTTTTCTCTATCTCGTAATGATCAATTTGCATACCATATGTGATATATTTCGACGTGATTTTAAAAAAAATATTTTAGTTTCAAGTTTTCATTATAAGGGAGTAGCCCCCTATATATACACATACATACATACATATATATATACACACACACCCATACACAATTCCCGATGAGTGGTTTAACGAGCTCAAGTGCTAACAACAACACAAGTATCAACGCTGAAGACAATGATTAGTATCATTTGTGGAGGTATTTAACTGTTATAGAGAATGCGGTAAAGAAGGGGGAGAATGTTAGGTGGCAATGTAATTATTGTAATAAGATTTATTTTGGATCTTACTCTCGTGTTGCCCCTCATCTCCTTAAGATTAAGAAGCAAGGAATTGTTGGTTGTAATAGCGTTACTCCTCAGCATAAATATGAGATGGAACAACTTGATAAAGAGGCTAATCATTCAAAGAATTTAAGATCGGCGAGTATTCCACTTCCTCCATCAATTGGTGCAAGTGGTATTACTTTACCCATAGGAAGTATTTGAATCAAAAAAGAGGAAAAGTGGAGGGTCTGCTTTAGAGCAAGCTTTTAACAATGAGGCCAGAGAACAATTGAGTTGTGAGATAGTAAGAATGTTCTATTCTTGAGGATTCCCATTTCATTGCGCGAGGAATCCTTATTAAATTAATTCTTACTCTTTTGAAGCAAATACACCACTTGCCGGCTGTAAGCCTCCTGGTTACAATGCTTTAAGGACAACATTTCGTCAGAGAGAGAGTGGTCATATTGAAAGATCGTTGCTACCAATCAAGCAAACTTGGAATGAAAAAGGCTTAAGCATTGTCTCGGATGGGTGGGGTGATCCTCAAAGACAGTAACTGATTAATATTATGGCAGTAACAGAGAGTGGCAACATGTTTTTAAGAGCTATAAATTGTGAAGGGGAATATAAAGACAAGTTTCACATTGCTGGATTGCTAAAGGATGCTATTTGTGAGATTGGACCATATAATGTGGTTCAAATTATTATTGACAATGCACCTGTGTGTAATGCTGCAGGTATGATTATTGAATCACAAATTTCCTACTATATTTTGGACACCATGTGTTGTGCACACTTTAAATCTCGCCTTAAAAAATATTTGTGTACCAAAAAATTTAGAATCCGATCAGATAGCCTTTCTTGAGTGCAGTTGGATTAGTGATGTTGATGATGATGTGGTTTTTGTGAAAAAATTCATTGTTAATCATTCAATGAGGTTAACGATGTTTACTAAGTTCATAAACTTGAAGCTTCTTCGGGTTGCGGAAACCAGATATGCTTTCATTGTGGTTATGTTAAAAAGATTCAAATTATTTAAATGTGAATTAATAGAGCTAGCAATTTCTGGAGAATGGAATTCCTATAGAGAGGATGATGTGGGAAACTCTCAGCATGTCAAGAAAATTATATTAAATGACATTTGGTGAAACAAAATTAATAGGATCTTGTCCTTCACTAATCCAATTTATGATATGCTTCATGTTGCTGATACAGATAGCAGATAGGTCAACTCTTCATTTGATATATAATATGTGGGATACCATGATTGAGAAAGTGAAGACAAATATTTATCATTTTAAAGGGAATGAGATGAATGAAGAATCAAGTTTCTATTCTGTTGTTTATCAGATTCTTGTCGATAGTGGGACAGGAGAAATTGTCTACTCCAGTGCTTTGCACATTCCTTAAACCCAAGGTATTACAACAGAGAATGGCTTGATGAAGGGTTCCTGGACATGTTTATCCATATAGGGACATGAAAATTTTAAAATGAAAGAAACAACTGTTTAAGGAGTTTTTTCCCGGAAGAAGCTAAAAGGAACGAAGTTATAGTTGAGTTTGCAATTTTTTCAGGATTTATGGGCATTTATATAGCTCATACTCATTGAAGGCTAGAGGCACTCTTGATTCAAAGATTTGGTGGGTTATTTATGGTGCTTTCACTCCTACACTTCAAACACTCACATTAAAATTACTTGGCTAGCCTTCATCTCATCCTGCTACGAAAGAACTTGAGCACATATTCAATCCATTCCATGAAAAAGACAAAACACTACCACAACGTGCAGAAGACTTGGTTTTTGTCCACACAAATCTCCGTCTTCTCTCAAGAAAAAGTTATACTTATATAGAAGGTGAAAACAAGATGTGGGATGTTGGTGGAGATGGTTTTCCACATGTGAAAGAAAGTGCACTAGCAATTGCAAACCTCTCTCTCGACGAACCAGAATTGGAGTCCTTTATTTTACACAAGAACCAAATGCTGAAAATGTTGACTGAATTTTTGTTAGATTTCAATTTGTTTTGAACTTATGATTAATGAATAGAAATGCCAAGTATTTTACATATACAACTCTTTTTATGAATATTTATTTATTATTTTTATTTGCCGAGTTCCGTATCCAAGACTCTTCAAAAATTGACGAGTTCCCGAGTTCACGTACCCATATCCCGTGTTGCAGTATTGGAGTCTGTACTTCTTAGTTGTGTCAAGTCAGAAACCACTTGACAGAACAAAGGATGAGTCATCTAACTTGGACGATAAATGATTACTTCCTCCTTCAAGATTGAGACTACGAAATAATCTTGATATTACCACTTCTTTAAAATTTAGATAAGGTGAACTTATAATTTCTGGGGGTAATGTAAGAAGAAGCTGCTAAATATTATATTCAAAATGTCATATTCAAAATGATATTTGTACTTTCCACAAAAGATATTTATATTATATAAAAAACTTAGATGCTTCTTCAGGAAATTATTAAAATATCCTGCAGCCTTTGTATACTGTATGTCGCGTGGAGAAGGCTCATATTATACATGTGGGTAGTCAGTCCATTATGCTATATAAATCTCATGTACTACAGAAGTAGTAGCTAGCCTTAAGCTTTTTCTCCCTCATCAGCTCCAACATCTTCTTCTCTTTCCTTAATTTGAGGTGATATATATCACATATAAACACAGGTACATAATGGGAAGAAGACCGTGCTGTGATAAAAGTGGACTGAACAGGGGGCCATGGACTCGTGATGAGGACAAGAAGCTCTTTAACTTTGTTCTCAGCAATCAACAGTGCTGCTGGAGAGATGTTCCTATACATGCAGGTAAACAAACACATATACTATGATATAATTTATATTTGCTGCGTTTTTGTCTCTCTTTCTCTGAACACCGGATATCTCGGGATTTTGGTTCGGAATTTTGGTTCTGACTCTTCAAACACACTAACGCACACTCGTTTGTGTGGGATCATTGTGTAAGACATAACATGTTTAGTTAGGTATATACTTTGTGATCAATCTCTATATGCATATCTAAGAGAGATACAAAACTGAATCATACAGAAAATTAATTATGGGTGGTTGCATCACAGGACTACTAAGGTGTGGTAAGAGCTGTAGGCTGAGATATGTAAATTATCTGAGACCGGATTTGAAGAGGGGCCATTTATCTGAATACGAAGAGAAGCTTGTTATTGACCTTCATTCTCAACTTGGCAACAAGTATATTTTTGTGTAATCAATATGTTTTTACGCTTGTTATCTGAATATGTAGAGATTTTATTTTTATTCTGTGTTGACTAAACTTTTTAATTATGGTTCAATAATCTCTTTTTCATCTTTAATAACTTGGGCAGATGGTCTAAGATTGCTTCTCATATGCCTGGAAGAACTGATAATGAGATCAAGAATCTGTGGCATACCCACATCAAGAAAAAGTTAATCAAAATGGGAATTGATCCTCTCACTCACAAACCACTTCATGCTGATCCTCCTACGGTTAATCATCAGCATCACGATGGCCAATCTGAAGAACACACAGAATTACAAAGTGGAAAAGAAATGCAAGAGCAAGCTAAAGGTCAAGAAAAAGATGAAATTTCATTAATGTTCGAGGAGTCGATCATCACAAACACTGATGATAATCTGGCTAAAGAAAAAGTTGCAATGGACATTAACAATGGCTTTTCTACACGTCAAATCGAGTTGATTAAACCTCATGAAATTTTTCTTAATCCTGCTCTATGTCCTTCTTGGTCTTCAACTACTTTTTCTGCTACAAGTGCATTAACCACAAGTTCTATGTCAACAAATAACTCATCAATTATTGAAGATTTGAAGTTTCTACCATCTTTTGAGGATTGGCTGAGCGATGGTCACAGCGAAATTTACACTGAAAACATGGGTTTTACCTACGAGGATGATTCAATTGACTGGGATCGCTTACTCACTGATTTTGATATTGACAAGATTGATCATGAACTTATTCACTCTCTTCCTGACCCTAACACTGCTGATCAAGAATGGTCTTGAATGAAGAATGACGCAAGTGCCCAACTCTAGTAAATTATACGATAAAAGATTTAGAGCCGGTTAGACTCTCTCATTTTGCTTTGATTTTCATGTGTAGCTTTTAACTTCATTAGAATTATAAATGGAAACATTCTTGGCTTGAAAACTGAATTATGTCCGTACATTTCCGTCATATACATGTTTGATTCGTAAAATGCTTGAATTCCTTTCTGCAACAATCAAGTGGCGTTTGCGATGTTCCAGTTTATATATATTATTGAGTGTTTCAGATTTGAGATTACTAATTCCACTGAGACTTCCGAACCTTTATCTTTGTTAAACAAGACTTTCAAACTTGTGCACTGACACGTTTATCATTTTATTATCAGAACAACACTTGATGATGAAACTTACTATAAACATTAGTTGAATGAACTTTGAGTTTGAACAGACTGTATCATGTTTAACATTTCACCGGTACTTGATGCTTTCAATTTGTAAATTCAAGTTCAATTTCCAACGTAAATTTATATACACGCTCACACACTCAGGAGGAAACATAGAAGACAGCACGTTAGTATGATCAACTAATAAGTGTACACTTCCTTTTTATTGAATATACACGTCAATTATTTACATTTCAAAACGTTATTGATCTCTGCATTTTATCTATTTTTCTTACTCCTTTTTATTAATTTACATTTTTTCTTAAATTTGGTGTTCAACGAGAATATTGAATGCGATGCGACGCAGAGAGTAGCAATTACCCCGCGAATATAGTACAAAATATATCCCCAAGTAACATGCTATAAATCAATAATAAAAAATCTCAAATTACAGAGACCAACTTAAGTATAATCATTGAAGTTTAATGGATGAAATTAAAATAAGTGATTTTTTTTTTTTTTATGTTTCCCAGAGTTCAAAAACAAGATAACTTGTATAATTTCTGAAAAAACATATAATTTGAAAACACACTAGGTCTGTATATTATTATATATACGTTTGTGCCGTCATCTGGCCATCCTCCACAGACCACAGACCTTGACAGCTGACACGCATGTATGGGCAGTGATGGACATTTCACCCGCCGCGCCCCACCCCGCCCCGTCCCTACCCGATCTCCGCCCCGTTCGGGTCGGGAATTCGGGGAATTTTTCGGGTTCGGGGCGGGGAGCGGGGAAAAATATAAAAAAATTTCGGTATCTGGGCGGGGTCGGGGATTAGGGTAGCCCCGCCCCTCGTCCCCATTTATCATATTTAACATAATTAATTAATATTTTATATGTATATTAATTAAATTATTATGAATAAATATAATATATGGACATTCTTAAAGTTTAAATATTTTAATTTTTATTATTATATTCAAATTTCAGATTAGAATATGATTTAGTAATAAATTTTTTAATATTATCATTTATTATAAATACATTTATATTCAAATTCTTATTTAAAATATGATATTGAATTTAAAACATATTTATGGATAATAATTTATTAAATTTTTTTATTGAATATATATTAAAAATATATAAAATTTTATTTGATAAAAAAATATTAAAATCCCTGATTACTCGCGGGGATCCCCGTTCCCGTTCGGGGCCGGTTTAGGGGAGCAAAATAATCCCCGTTCGGGGATCGGGGCGGGTTCAGGAGCGGGTTAGGGTTCGGGGATCGGGGGCGGGGATAGCACTCCCCGACCCCGACCCGAAGTGACCCGATGGCCATCCTATGTATGGGTCATGGGTTCTGACTGAAATAAATAAAAATATTCAGCTTTTGAATGAAAGGTGAAGTCACTCAATTGTTTTTACTTAGCAAAAAAAAGAAAAAGAAGTCACTCAATTGTCTATAGCTCTCGAAATTAGACCCTTCTTTTTTCTTCTTCTTTCGGGTGCATGCTATTGCTTATAGTTATCTAGACTGGATCTTAATGAACCAGACCTGAAGATATATATTTTCTGTTGGAATGTTGTCTTATAGCAGGCGGCTAAATTGTGTATACAGTATGTTCCCAATAATTAATAGCCGCCTTATATGAAGAAGATTGGATTTAACTTCAATATATACATCTCCAACTCCAAGTGAATAGTATATGTATAAGTTTCAGGGAGAATGAATCTGCACAACAAGTTTGTCTTCGGGTGTTTTCAATGTTATCAACCCTGTCCTTTATCCAAACGTGTGTTTTCAAGGATGGTGGATGGACTCCTCTTAAGAAATTCTTTATAGATTTTTTCCCGAATCTACTAGAAAAAAAAAAAAAAGGAACATCGCAGTCAATATTAAATTATTAATTCATTCTACATTTATTATTTTAATTAAAAGTTATTTTTACTATAATATATTGAAAGATATATTTTAATTTTCCTCGCCTGGCCTAGGTGTGAGGGGCCGATTTTACCCTCTGTATTTTAATATTTGACGCTTTGATTTTTCACACATCTTTAGATTTTTTGACCGGATAGTTAAAATTATTATTTTTTAAATTTTCTTTTTTTGAAATAAATTTTTGATTCACTACAAGAATTCTTAATAATGCCAACAGAAATTACTAAGGAAAATTAGTCCGTTGCGAGTTAATAACAAAATGC
>PHNY01265489.1:2670-13315 GCA_003724115.2 Anethum foeniculum | reverse complement strand
TGAATTTAAAAAAATTAATTACTTTTTGAAGTAATATGCCCAGATGGAAGTGAGTTTTAAAATTATAAGATGTGAAGAGTATTGAACAGGTGGCCCATTTAAGTTGAACAGGTGGCCCATTAATAAACAAAAATTATTATGAATCTGGACACTATATAGTCCAGCTTCATTCCTCTACATATACACACACGTCGCTGTACATACACGCGTCGTCTTTGTCGCCCCACTTCATCTTCTCGACTTCTCCAATCTACACACCCCTTTTCTTCATCAGATCCGTAACCCAAAACCTACAATCCAACATTCAACATTCGTTTTCTTCCCTCCTCGTTACTTTTGGGGCCGCCAGAATAAAAAAAAAACGGGTTCGCCGGAAAAGACGAATTGGTACGCGAACCATGACGATCCGGGTCGACTTTGACCCGTGTTCCGGTACGAGCGACCCAATTCACGGATCCATGGGTCGACCCGCGAACCCGGTAACTATAATTTATATAGATGAAAATTTTGAAATTATATTTCATTATGTTATTATCTAGTATACTCCCTCTATCCTTTCCATTTGTTATCGTTTCTGAAAGAGTGTCTGACGCGCATTTTTTTCATATATCTTTTGGGAGCTACGCATCTGTCTATTTGAACCTTATTTTATTTATGATTTCGACTTTTTTTTTAATATATTTGGTTTAAAAGTGTTGGCTTTGAGATTTATATATTTGTTAGTGTATTTTGAAAACCGTTTCAATAGTCTAGAATTTCGGGATGTTACGTATATGCATCACCCTCGCCCTCCACTCTCTCTCTTCCATCCATCTCCATTACCCCATTTCTCCGGCAACCACCAACCAATAAAAGTTGCCAGAATTTTAAATCTAAAAAAGCTTATCTACTCCATTTTCTTTCCTTGCCATCTTATTCCACTACCTCTGTCTGGCCACGGCCAACTTCCATCAACAATCAAAACTTTAGATTTTTATGTCTTTCATCTCATCTCCGATATAGTCGTTGAATATCTCAAAGCTGGTGTTAATTTTCGATGTAATATTTGTCTGTCTAATGTCGTCATCAAGAACAATGTCGGACACCACCTCCTACTCAAATCTAATTATTCTTTTATGATTTTGGGTTCATGTTTTTTCGTAATTTTTGCTTAGGTGATTTGCTTTAAAAAATTTGGTGATTTGGCCCGAAATTTGGTGATTCTGTATGTGGTGATGGTGTTTAAATTTTTAATGATTTTAGTTCAATTCTTGTGATTTTCTGTTGGTGGAGGTTTAAATTTTAGTGGTTTATTTTTGAATTTGGTGGTGGTTGTAATAATGTGGGGGTTGTGTGGTGGTGTTAGTTGCAGTGGGGTTGATTTTGGTCACAATGATTGTTGTGGTGATGGTTTTGGTGGTTGTGAAGGTTCTCGGTGGAGATAGCGGTTAGTGATAGTCATGGTTGTTATGTCGATGACTAGTCGGCGACTAGTCGACAAGTCGACAAATGGGAAAAGTTGAGCCTCGACTTGTTAGTTTGGTGTCCATGGGTTTTACTCGGAACCCGGCTCGAAACTCGGCCTTTGACCGACTCGATTTGAAAAAACAAGGTTTTTTAGAGAAACTTACGTTTTTTTTTTGTCTTGAACACAAAGAAAGGGCTGAATGCCGACATTGTGGCGAGTCGGCGATTTCATCTCATCTCGATCTCCATCTCCGATCAGATTCCGCCGGGTCTCTCCATCTCTGGTAAGTTTTTCTTCTCATCTTCTTCTCTTCATCTCTTCTTATTCTTCTTCTCCGATCGATCTCTTCTTCTCAGCTTGTCTTCTTTTTCTTGTATCTCAATCTCTTCTTCTCTTTATCTTCCGCTCACAACCCGTGTATGTACAAGCTGTGTTCTAAAAAAATGAATGACTTTGTTCAAAATAAGAAGAGGAGTAAGAAGAATTTGCAGATTATAGAAGAGTACAGGGATCATGATGTTGAGGAGATTCCTTTGACCGCAGCTTCAAATACTATTCCAAGTTTGAAATATGGTGCAGGAAACAAAGGAAACCTAGTCATTAAACTTCAAAATCCAGCAGTTAGCAGCAAGTCAGTAGCCTCGATGTTGTATATGAAGACCCCAGAACAAGTTGTGGAAGATAGGCATAGAAAAGGGGCAAGTCAAACCACTTTGGAAAACTGCCTAAGGACTTCGGAAGAGAAAGAAAGCATCCATATGCATATTGCAAATTTTTTCTATGAATGTGGGATTCCTTTCAAAGCGGAGAACTCAAGAAGTTATGAGGCGATGATCGGGTCCATAGGCCAATATGGACCGTGTTTGAAGCCTCCAACATATCATGACATGAGGGTTCCTCTACTTAAAAAGGCAAAAGAAGAAACTAAAAAATTAAAAGAAAAACATGAAAAGACTTGGAAGAGGTATGGCTGCACTCTTATGTCCGATGGGTGGACTGATAGACAAGGAAGAAGTCTCATAAACTTCCTTGCTAATAGTCCCGTAGGTACTTTCTTCTTGGGTTCGGTTAATGCTTCAAGCGAATCACATGATGCACAAATGTCGGCAAACTTACTTGAAAGCAATATCAACCAAATAAGGGAGAAAAATGTTGTGCAAGTTGTGACAGATAATGAGGGCAAACTACAAGCTAGCTGGGCAGATTTTGGAGATTAGGATTCCTACATTGTTTTGGACTACCTGTGTTGCATATTGTCTTGATTTGATGTTGGAGGACGTTGGAAAAACTCCAAGCTTCAAGAAGGCTATAAATCAAGCAAGAAGATGCACCACATAGGCATGGGCGTGTCCTTGATGCTATAAGGGAGAATGACTAATGGTGGTGAGGATTGGAGCTACTAGGTTTGCTACTGCTTTTCTTACGTTGCAGAGTCTACAAGATAATCAGGAGCCATTGCGTTTCTTGTTTTGTGGGTTGGATCGGAGCAAGTCAAAGTTGGCAAAAGCAGAAAATGGAAGGATAGTTTGTGACATTGTTTTGTCATCTGTCTTTTGGAGTAGTGTGGAAGATTGTGTAAATAAATCAAAGCCTCTTTTTCAAGTGTTTCGCAATTATGATAGTGATGAAAGGCCTGCTATGGCAGAGATTGCATGTGCTATAGATTATGCAAAAGCCCAAATCAAGAAGATATTTGGGGGTGGAAAGGTTGCAATCCGTAACAAAGTGGTGAGGATCATTGATTATCGGAGTAGTCAAATGGGAAGACCATTATATGGGCTGCTTTGTTTCTTAATCCGGGGAACTACTTTGACCTTCTTGATATGGATCCGGCCTATGCCTCACAAGTTAGAGAAGACTTTAATGATGTGCTTGAGAAGATGGTCAAGGACCGGAACACAAGGAACAAAACAAGCAATTCTGCCGATGCCTACAAAAATAGTCGAGAAGGCTTTATATGGGAATGGCAGTTGAGCATAGAAAGGAAAAAAGTCCTCATAAGTTCACTTTAATTTATTGGTGAATTTCATACTAGTTGGACTTGGTAAAATATAAAATGCTCATTTTTAGTTATTCTTGTTTTTATATTAGTTGATTGGTGGGATGCATATGGAGGTCGTGCAACTGAACTTCAATCATTTACAAAGCGTATTGTCGGTTTATGTTGTTCATCTTCCAATTGTGAACCAATTGGAGTACATTTGAGTTTGTAAGTGGCTACTTTTTCTTAAAGTGTAAAACTCCAAGTTGCAACTAATTCTACTTGAGGCCTAATTGCATATTATTTTTTTCTTTAATTTAGATACATACGAAGAAGAGGAATAGGTTGGGACATCAACGTTTGAACGACTTGGTGTATGTCTAATACAATCGGAAGATAGATTCCAGATTCAAACAGAGGCATGAGCTTGGAAGGAAATGCGATCACTTGTACTTGAAGACTTGGAATGGACTAGTGAGTGGGTTGGCGACATTAAGGATAGGTTTTGGAGTGCGGTAGATATAGCTTCGGGTGCATCCAAAGCACTTGATGGACGCAATTTTTCGAGGAGAGCTAGAGGTGACTCGACTCTTACTTATACTCGACGCACCACTAGCTCAACAGAAGATCCTCGTATTGATGATGATGAAGGGGAAAATGAAGACGATATTCTGATGGTGAGGAAGTGGAAGATGATTATGGTGTGCCAACCGAGGAGAATACTCAAGGAGGATATGGAGATCATGATGATTTCGAGATGGATGACTATGATGCATGATTGTGTTTATTTAGTTGATTACACTCTTTGATTATGTATTTATTTTCTCAGACATGCTTGACTTTGGTTACATGAACTTACCATCTATTAGTTTTTATTTGAACTATGAAATTGACTTGTGTTGATCTATATTATATATTATAATACCTCTAATTTATATGTATGTCGACTACTTGTCGACTTTTAAGACTAGTCGGGCGACTTGTTGACTAGTCAATTCTAAGGTACCCGGGCGCCGAGGCTCGATTTGTCGACTAAACAACCTTGGTGACAGTTGGGCGGTAGTAGTTGTGGTAGCTATACGGTGGTGCTGATAGAGATGTTGATATAAATATTTATAGGTATATGTATTCTATTTTAGTGATCTGAGTTTAAATTTAGTAATTATGTGAGTTCTTGGTTCTCATTGTAGTAGCTCCCTATATATGTATATAACAAAGTTCTATGGAGTCCTTCCTTTTTGTGGAGTCTCGGAGTCCAACATCTTGACCACTCATTACAATCCAATTAATGGTCCAGGTCTTATGTATTTTAATAATTTAAAAACAAAATAATAAACTTGAGGGTATAGACGTGTAATGGTGTTGTACCATTAATGTTTGAATAGAACATGTATGTTCTGCAACGTGAACGTGTATGTTCTGCAAACTAAACAAGTTTTGTAAAATAATATGTTTTGCAATGTTCTACTTCTAAAATGTATGGGATTTGCATGATTTTCATTAAAATAATGATGTTTTTAGAGATGATTTGCAAAATAATACGTTTTGCAATATTTTACTTGCAGAATATATATCGACTCCAAGGACTCCAATGAAATAGTGAATTGCGTAGAACTAATACACACACATATATACATAAATATATTTTTTTATTTATTTGAAAGGATTTTCAAAGAAGTTTTTTTTTCAATGAGAGGTTGCCTAGGTGCGGGGTTAAACGGGCTTGGTTAGTTGACGTGGTTAAACGGGCTTGGTCAGTTGACGTGTTTAAATGGGCTTGGTCAGTTGCGTGGCACAAAACAGAGAGAAGCGATTTCTAGAAAGAAGAAAAAATAAATAAGCAATATGTTAAGTAATTTAGCTTAGATACATCATTTTTCTTAAAGGGGCTAGGGATTAGAGATTTCAGCTGTCAATCTTTTGCAACACACACCGAAATTCACGATAGCACCACCGATCTTACATCCGTTCTTCACCCACCACCTCCACCACAGTGATCTAAGCTAATCGTAAATACTAGAAATTGCCGAATCCCTTCGTTCTTGTGTTTTGAAGTAAGTTACATCGATGAACTTTTCTGCCTAATTTTAGCAAATCTGGCTTGTTAAATTTCTTACCAACTCTGATATTAATGGAGGATTATCTAACCTTTGATCATTTATTGTTTTACCTATCATGTGAAGTTTCTCTTATTTCTTGTGATCTCTTCATGTTCTTGATGGACTCTACTTGTTTCTATGTTTTTTACTCATGATTGGTTACTAATGTTTTTCGCCACTTGTTTTCTCTGGGTTCGATCCTCGCTCACCCCGAGATTTATGTAAGAATGGATACATCATATTAGCTTATAAGCTATACTCGAGGAAAAATAAAAGAAATTGAGTGATTACTGATTAACTGATGCCCTTTTTTCCCCCACTGAAACAGTAACTGCTGTAGTTGAACTGTAATTCTAGGATATTGAAATAAGGTTAAAATAATAAATACAAGTTTGAAGGTGATTATCACCTAAATTGTCTTGTTTTACTTCATTTCCTTCTCATTTATAGCATAAGTTTTGTCAATGTTGTTTAGCTTTTAATTCTTTGTGGCAGGAGTAACTTTGCTTCCTTAATTGACCTTGTCTCTCTGTGCTTTTATTGATTGCATCTTGTTTTTTCAATTATATATATGTAGGTTTTTAATTATTCATTATTATATTTCTGTAACCCATCTCTATTTTGAAATTTAAGGAACTGTGTTTAAGTATATTATTCGGAATAGTTAAAGCTCTCGATACCCAACTACCACCTCTGGCTTGACTTTCAATAGTCTGACCAAGTCATTAATTTATTGAATCATGTAATGATGTATTGGAAATACATTGTAGGACAATGGTGGAAGGAGTGTTATTTTTCTTAAGAAATTATTTAGTGGGTCTGATGTTTCATGTTTGTATCAATTTTATTGGGTTGTTTAAAAATCAGCTATAATAATGATAATCTGTATCACGATATCGTGAGATTAAGCCCTACACAGATTTATTCATTTAAACTTAAAAGCAGATTTGTGGAAGACTTGGTCATTTACTTCAAGTCTTCTACTTTTGAAGTTCGTTTTTGTATTGATTTCTTCTTTAACCAGGCTATCACAATATTACTTGGATGGATTTACCTGCTTCTGATGAGAATGGTAAGAGGTTCAAATCCACAAATTGCGGCACTACAAAGTATGATTTGGGAGAGAATTGGTATGGGTATGACCTCTACTTGCATTCTGATGCTAAAACCTGTTTCTGAATTATAGAGAACTGAACAGTTAAATGTATTTTCAATTTGTATGAGTCTCTTTAATCTCTATCACATAGCACAGTTATAAATAGAGTATATCCTAATTTATTACAGTGACAATGTCTTTGGCAAATAATTGTTCATGACTTTATGTAGGGATCTAGTCTAGAAAAGATATATCCCTCATATAATTTATTATATATTGAAGTTCATTATGGAAAAGTATAATGAGTGCTAATTTTATTTTATTTTTTCATTATTCGTAAGCCTTGTATTTTGTATGTAAATTAGCTGTAGTATCAGGCTTTTAATGCCTGATTACTGATTACTGTATCGAAGAAGATAAAAAGAGACTTGAGCTTGTAAACCCTCCCAAGTATAAACAAAATTTGGTGTGTAAATATATTGAATACATGTTATAATTTTTGTGTACAGAATAAACAAGGCACGTAGGAATCATCCTTGCAAGTACTTCGCTTCTGGGTACTGTCGCCGTGGAAATTATTGCTGGTTTTCTCATTATCGTCAGAAACCCTACAATCTTAACTACAAAACATATGACCGTATAAAATGTAAGGATAGTCAAGTATATATAGCTCCAGGCAGAGAAGATTTAAAATGGAGAGGAACTATTTCTGGTCCTGATTTTGCAGCTACATCATCAAGTCAGTACGATCCAGTAACTGATGGTCAGGATCTATTTTGGTCTATAATCATTGAGGAAGAACCTGAAAGGGCATTAGAATTAGAGTTGGCCCATACTGGCGATCTAGTTGGTGGTGGTCTGCATGGGACTGACTCTAATGATGTGGAACTGATGGCAGCGAATGTTGAAAGACATCAATCCAGTGAAGAACAATTTCCTGACTGTACAGATGAGATGCAAAATGTTTTGAAGGATGAGGAAATGACAGAAAGGAAAGACGGAAGTAAAGTAGCTAATATTGAGGGAGATGTCAAGGCTGACGAGAGAGAGAAAATCACCAAGGGAAAAGGCATCCGTACCTTTAAGTTTGTGCTTGCTGAGTTTGTTAAGGAGCTTTTGAGCCCAATGTGGAACAAACAGAAAATTGACAAAGAGACTTACAAAGCAATTGCTAAGAAAGTCGTAGAGAAGGTGGTTATCAGTGTCCAGAACACTCGCGTACCTCACACAGAAGAAGACATCAACAGTTATCTAGCTGTTTCAAAACCAAAAATCTCAAAACTCGTAAAGGTTTGTGCTGATTCGCTACAGTTAACTAAATTTCATCCTTACATTTCAGTCAACTTTAAAGATCCGTTTCAAATAATAATCAAGGATAATCTTTTCTGTTTCCATAAAATCCAGTTAAGTTTTGCAGAGGTCTGAACTGATATTTTGGTGGCTTGCATTTACCCTAGTGTTCTCCACAGTCTTAGTAGTCTATCTTTTGTCCAAGTTTTATAAATTTTATTCTGCTTATGCTTCTTGCCTTACTAATGGTTTTGTATATATTGTCTGAGATACGCAGGTAAATTCTTGAGACTATTTGATGTGGTGTTTTCTGTTCGTGTTGACTCAATTATGTGTACTATCCAGTATCACTATTTAAACTGCCTGGTTATTGTCTTTAGTTTCATTTCTTTATACAGTAAAGTTTTTCTGTCATAAACGAATAGCGAATCTTCAGGTCTTTTTGCAAGAATTATGTTTTAGTTGTTTATATCTTCTCGTCTTAGAGCATAAGTAGATTTATTGAATATTTGAATCCCGAGTTGTTTGTTTAACAGTTGCATACCTTTCGGTTCCCCATGTTGCTCTTTTTTATTTATCTGATTGTCAGTTGCATTTGACATATCATAAATATATCCAAATATTCATTTCAAAGGGAGAGTATCTCCATATTATTATATGTGAACGGCTATGTGCTGTTAATCCTATCGGTTCTCTAGCTTTTAGTGCAACAAGTAATTTTAGGTTTCTAACTATCTCTTAATTTTTCATTTTGCAGGCATATTTGGATATGGTCAAGAAAAGAAAAGTAATTGTTGCATGAAAGTTTCTAGGGCTTCTTAGCCATTTTATCTAATAGGGTTGGTACTTTTAAATTTAGTTCTGTCCAGCTACAAACGCTTTTAAATGTATTTTTAGTTCTGTCCAGCTACAAACGCTTTTAAATGTATTTTCTATAACTGTTTAATGCTGCTTGTAATATTGCACTAGTCTATTTTAGTTATGTACTGGATTTTAGAAGCTGGTTTTTATTACTTAATTTTAAATTCGATAGATAGGAGCTTATTAGGCTTAATAATCTTCGTTAAACACGCATGGGCTTTGTTAAAAGTGTGTGTTTATAATTATACGGGGATTTATACATGCATAGGAGTTATGCCAACAAATTATATGGGATTTTTGAATTTGTTGGCCAGTATACCTTTCTTTCCTAGGATGTTTAATTATTTTGCTCCAAGTTTTTTTGATTAATTATGAAGTTATATATCAATTTTTTATATGAGCTACTTGATGGAATTACTTTCTATATAATACAAATATATGACAAATATAAAGTATATTTCATTTGGTATTGGTGTGCTAAACATTAACACGAATTTAAAAAAAAAAAGGTTTATGAAATTAAAGGAATAAGATTCAGATTTGAGAATAGTTGGATTAAAGAAAAAGATTGCAGAGAAATTGTGAAGAAGTGCTGGCAGGAGGACGAGAATCGAGACTTAGTAACAAAAATTTTATCTTGTTGTAACAAGCTGCAGGAGTGGGGGGAGGTATAAGTCGAGAGTACAAGATACAGCTCAGCAGATGTCGTGAAAAGCTGCGTAAGCTAAGGTCCAGAAGGGATATGCAAGGCATTCATTTGTACAATGATGTTCGATGGGAATATATGAAGTTACTGGAGAAGCAGGAAACTTATTGGAAACAACGCGCCAAACAATTTTGGCTACAAGGAGGGGATAAAAACACGAGTTTTTTCCATAGTTATGCCTCTGGTAGAAAGAAGATAAATGCAATACAGCGGATTAGAAATGAAGAAGGGGAGTGGAAAGAAACAACTGAGGAGATTAAGGAAGTTTTTGAAAATTACTTCTCAGAATTATTTAAGGCACAAGTGATGGACGGGAAGCTGAGTGATAGAGAAAGAGTTAACAGGGTATCATCTAGGGACAATGAGGCTCTACTGGCAGAGATTACGCCTGAGGAGGTAAAAGCAGCAGCCTTTTTCATGCATCCGGATAAGGCGCCAGGACCGGACGGATTAAACCCAGGTTTCTTTCAGACCTTTTGGAGTATTGTAGGCAGCGATGTGGTTGTTTTTTGCCAAAAGTTTATGCAAAGTGGTGTATTACCTAACAACGTTAATCATGCTGTGGTACGCTTAATTCCTAAAGTTAAAGAATCGCAAAACATGACATACACAATCTTATCAAAAGTAATGGTCAATAGATTAAAACCTTGCTTGGGGTCGGTGATTTCTGAGGTACAGAGTGCTTTCGTGGAGGGAAGATTGTTGACTGATAATGCAATGATTGCATTTGAAGTTAACCATTATAGGAAATNCACAAGGAAACAGGGGATTAGTGGGACTGAAAATAGATATCTCAAAGGCCTATGATCGATTGGAGTGGAGTTTTATTAGAAACATGATGGAACGGTTTGGTTTTGATGATTTGTGGATATCCAGGGTAATGACTTTTATATCGACCGTTTCCTACGGATTTTTGCACAATGGATGTGAAATTGGCAAGGTAATACCATCACGTGGGATACGTCAAGGAGATCCCATTTCTCCATACATATATATCATGTGTGCAGAGGGTCTAAGTGCAATGATACGAAGAAGTGTCGACAATGGTCTTATTCACGGGTGTACAGTGGCAAGAAACGCTCCAAACATCTCACACTTATTATTTGCAGACGATTGTTACTTTTTTCCTGAGAGCTACGTAGACAGAGGCTGATAATATGAAACG
>PHNY01265319.1:0-12655 GCA_003724115.2 Anethum foeniculum | reverse complement strand
CTTTTTATATCTCTTCTTATGAACATGTGTTGGTTATCTTGGGATTGTTTTGAGATATTTGTTATGAACTAAACTTATATGAGTTAGGATTTTTATGGAACCCTAGTATGGGATTGTTGGTATTTTGATAAGATGTACTATATACAGTTGCGGTTTATTCATTCAAGTGATTTTTATGCTAATACTTGCTATTGTTTGATCAACTCTAGTGGTTTAACGAGTTAATTATAATACTGAGAGGGTTATAGTTAATTGACACAATACTTGAACNCTTTTGATTATAATATTGTGACGGTATAGACATATATTGTTACCTTGCATAGCCATGTGAAATTGGTGCTTAATTGTATTCTGGAAGTTAAATTGGGCATAGACATATGTTAGTTTAATTATAGAATTTATACCATAGTGATTTCGAGAGAAACCTGTGATCATGGAATTTCAGGTTAGTGAACCGTGATCTTGCTGTAGTATTACACTGCTTTATTACCGACATGAACATATTGGGGGAAGTAATTATCTTGACTCAGCTTCTCGTATCTGATACTTATCCATATCTCTTTGCTAGTACAATATTAGTTAGTTAATTTAGTTGTTAATTAATTAGTTTAGTTCGAAAACCCAAAACTTCATTCTTGTATTCTATAATTGAATTGTTCGATATTAATTGCGATTAATACAAACTTACAGTCCTTGAGGAACGATATCTGGTATTTACTACTGTATTACTTGTTTGCGATTGTGTACACTTGCACATCAGTATTTTACGCAACAATCCACCGCCTCAGAGAGTCCTAATTACCATATACGAAGGTCTCAGACTTACCTTCCGTGGAGGAGACTTGTCCACCAAGTCTTCGAATTCCTATCAAACCCTAGGTTCTTACACCTATATAAAGGGGTCTGACCCCCATCTCAGAACTATGTCTTGACTTGATTATCTACAATACAGATATACATAGGCACCTCGTAAGGACCGTGCAATCTCGAACATAGTGCAGCCATTAAAACTCTACGCTTACAAACCCTAACATTAATTGCATTCGAAAACCTAAATCTTGTTCCACAACACTGCATATTTGAGCTTCATTTGACAACTGGGAATATATGCTAACCTACCATTGCCTTTAGCTTGCATGGGCATAGATAAGTAAGCCCTCTCTTCGTATCAGCATGTTTGAATCGGATCCAAGTACTAAGAAATATTTGTTTGGTCCAGTTAGAGGGTGGTCATGTGCATTGAGGATGAATATGGCACAAAAACCTTAACATTGTTGAACAAGGAAGCTGGGCAACTTATAGGCGTCCCTTTGCAAAAATTACTGAGAGAATTGAAGGTATAGCTTCTCATCGTTAATATTCTAAAAATAATATACTACTATTATCTCATAAGTAACTGTATCAATTGTTCACGTTTCAGAACGGAACCATGACACAAATTCATGCGGCTGTGAAAAGTATTATTGGGAAAATGTGTGCATTTCAAATTAAGGTGAGTTCGTACAACATAACCCATGAATGTGAGGAGTATACTGAGACCCGCTCGCGTCTCTGAGTGCTCACCAACTGCTATCTACAAGGACAATTATAATAGCGGCAGCAACTTGCAGAAAACTTGCAGAAAAAATAAAAGTATGCTTGAATAGGCGCAAAAGCGACTAATTCTAATATTATGCACAACTCTTATTCATGTTTAAGACCTATGTTTGGAATTTATTTCCCTTCTATAGAAAAGGACAAATTATTGCAATTGTCGACATAAATTAGAACCTAAGCTTTGCAAACCAGCTTTGAATCATGTTAACTAACATATTTGTGCTAATCATGCTAACTAACATATTTGTGCTTTCTGCACTGTTCTGTTCATGCATTTTCATTACATAACTTGGACGACATGTTCAATTTGTCGTCTCAAATCCTTAGGGGGCCTCTATTGTACTGAGCTAGAAAATGATCCGTCCCATCGGATTATTATGCTAGTTTTATATATAATTCTTCTTTCATATTCCCTTCATCCAAATTGTATGAGCTAGTTTGACCAACACGCTTTTTAAGAAATTTTTAGTAGACTTTAATATTGACCACGAAAATGAGATAGTGGAGATTAAAGTAAGTGTTTTATATGAATAGTTGGTTGTGATACTCTTAAATAAGACGTTCATTTTTTTGGAAACATTCAAAAAAGAAAAATGACTCATCTAAAATGGGACGGAGGGAGTAAGATGTACCGTAGCACTATGATTGTATAGGTTGAACATGACACTTATTCTCAATATATATTAAAACAAAAACAAAAATACAGTGCTCGTGCCCAAAATATATTTCGTAATTTTTTAATGTAGATGTAAACCTATCTAGTCAAACATTTCGAGCACTATATTAACCCAAAATATACTTCGTAATTTTTTAATGTAGATGTAAACCTCTCTAGTCAAACATTTCCCCATACCAGCTAATTAACCCAAAATTATACAAGAAATTACGGTATTTTCTGCATGAAAGTCATGACCTTAATTTGACCCAACAAAATATAGATTAGTCTTAAAAGAAAATTTCTATTTATAAATTATTACAAGAAAATCAAGAAATACAGAGCCTGTTGATAAACATTTTAACAAAGTTCAGTTACAGCCCTATTTATCAAAATACAAGTTCGTTTCCAGTATGGAACAGAAAAAAAAAAATTCCCTATCTAGTTCAAAGGGGAAGGGACAAGTTCTTCAAACCGTGTCTTGATTTTGGTGAGTTCGTCCTCAATCATTCTTGATGCCAATAGATCAGATGCAACGTTAATATTGATTTCTTTATCCCTAAAATCGGCCAATCTTGCTTCTTCCATCAACTTTGTCATCTCATTTTCTCTCTTAATACCGTTCTCTTTTTCTTTGCATTTTCCAAGATCAAATTCAGTGAGCCGCCTTTTGCTTTCTTTTAATAAATTCTCGATATCCTCCTGTTGGTCCTTCAACAGGAGTGTCCTAGTCAACATATCTCTCAGTTTCATGACATCAAAGCCATGGGTCTCCAATTTATCAAGAATTGAAAGGTCATTTTTAATATCATCTCTTGGTGCATCAAACCGCAAGTTTAAAGCTTTCTTGGTAATATTATCAAAGAGTACCATCAAACTGATAGCCTCTCCTTCACGTAGAATCTCTTCATAGGATTCTAAAGGGCCAAAATGAGGCTTCTGAGGCATAATACTAAATGTTTCCAGTGATTCAACTGCTCCCCAGAGTTTTTTGTTCTTCTGAAATGGTAAATTCCCATGATTAACTGGAACAGTAGCACCTGTGACATCCACAATTGCATTTTTATCAACTGCAATCACATGATAACAATTTTCCAAATTAGAAGTCACTAGCTAGAAAAGGACAGTATCCAGCTTTAGGGAATTTTATCATGAACGTACATAGTTCTTTCCTCTTTCCTTTTGAAGTACTCCTACTGCCTTCTACAAGCTGACCCCTCTAGAAATTAGAAAAGATCCATCATAAGCTATTATTAAACAAAGAAAACGAGTACATGAAAGGTAGTCACTAACAAAATAACAAAGAGTCTTTTGCTTTATATACATTACATGATTATACAAGCTGTAACTGAAGTGTAGGTAATAAGTACAGTCTTCAAGCATTACTGACCATTATTTTATAAAGGACGGTATTTGTTCAATATATGTGCTTCAACTTGGAGCAGAATGTTAATATTCGACTAAATAAGTCTACCTTTAAGTGAGGGGTGTCGTCACATCTCAAAACAACAATCGTTTTTTATTCAAATTAAATTTGTGTTATTTAGTTCGGTCAAAACTATTCCAGTTTCTTCATGATAATTCTAATTTTCTTGATGAACTTGTGACATTTCCAATGTGCTTTTAATTAAGAATTAACAATATGTATTCAACTTACAGCTTTCTTTCCTCGACTAAAAGAGGTTTGGTCACAAGGTAGGGCCACAACTGCAACGCTACCAGTAGTTGTACCATCTCTGCACGTTCGGCCTGTAAAATCATATAGTGTATCCTCAGCAGGTACTTCCATTTGATCTGCATTCTGTTGATTAATCATGCCTGCCATCTCAGAGTCATGGACAGATAAGTTAGTCTTTGATGCCATCACCTTATCCTGAAATTTAAAAAAAAAAAAAGTAGAAGATTTTAGTAAGGATTCATATCGAGTAAGCAGAAACCGTAGCAAGTTATCAAATGCGAGCAAATCAATATAAGAAAATAGAGCTTTAAATTTCAAATAGAACTCTGACAAAAGAATACTAATGCCAAAGTATTTGTTCAGGATCCACTCTAGCTTGAACAGAATTTCTAGGAAGGCTGGCGAACTCGGCTAAAATCGGTATTCGGATTCCGAATTTCAGAACAACCTGATCAAGAAAATTTAAAATCATATACGTTTGAACTACAAGTGGATCAAACATGTCAAATTTGGATCTGATACAGTAAAAGAAAATCCAGACAAATTGATTACTGAACAAAAAAATTTACCCTTCAATCTTGTGAACCAAACGTGCCAAATTCAGATATAATACAATAGAACCTAAATAACATAACGGACCAATTACTATCTGAATTAAAACCTGTACCCGCTCAATCATTATATAAGACGTCAAGTAATCGACTGCACATGTCAATCATCTTTAATCTTTGAAAAACAGAAATTAATTGAGGGTTTTTAAGATCTAAACAAGCAAAACGCACTAAATCCACCATTCTATAAAGTCTTGAGATAAGTGAATCATATGACTAAAAAAAGCGGTAAAATGGGGATAACTTAAGAAAACAATTTAGAACCAAACATGCCAAATTCAGATATAATACAATAGAACCTAAATAACATAACAGACCAATTACTATCTGAATTAAAACCTGTACGCACTCAATCATTATATAAGACTCAAGTCAAGTAATCGACTGCACATGTCAATCATCTTCAATCTTTGAAAAAAAGAAATTAATTGAGGGTTTTTAAGATCTAAACAAGCAAAACGCACTAAATCCACCATTCTATAAAGTCTTGAGATCAAGTGAATCATATGACTAAAAAAAGCGGTAAAATGGGGATAACTTAAGAAAACAATTTAGTTCAAAAACTCAGTAGAAATTTGACGTTTGACCAAGGACATAACATCGATATTACAACGCACACACAATGCAATAGCCCGCACTTTTTCGAACTTTTATCTTACAAAAGCGAAACAAAAACATATTCCTACTACAACCATTATATTAAAACCCAATACAATTAAAACATTGTAAAAGTCAAAACATTAAACACAACTCCCACAAAATCTTAAACTGATAATTAAACAAGACACTTTTGTGCTCGACAGCAACACGTAAAAAAATTAATATTTGGGTCTGAATTTTCGTTATACAAAAGTACATGAAATACTTATTATCGTGTATGAAAGAATAGAAAATAAGTAGAAAAAGAAATTTTTAAAGTTATTTATTAATAAATATTTAAGTTTTTATAAATTTAAAATTTATTATATCAAAGATAATATATTCAAATTTTGAAAGGGAAATTATTGTGGTAGAAGTGGTTTTATACCTATAAAAATAAATATATTACTAATAAATAATCACATCATTGTTTTGATCCAACAACAAAAGCCTTAAAACAATGAGCTGCCAAATGCATGAAGAAAATAATCTCAAGCAGCTTGTTGGGCCATATAACATTTTAATATTTCAAAAGCACGCTATCCAATAAAATATGATAACAATATCCGATGCATTATGCTTAAAACACTCTTAACCTGCATTTTAAACTACGGTCACTACAATCCTATGACAGCATTATATACTACGTCTTTTACGAAAGTATAATAGTGCTGGCATAACTACTAAATGTTATAAATAGTGCTTGCACAACCCGAAAGGTCACCGATAGTGCCCCCAGTTTCATTTGAAAGGGTATTTCAGAAACTTTTTTGCAAATATTAACAGTTCAATAACTTCCTCTAAAATCTAAAGACATCCTTCAAATATAATCACTCTACCCAAATCGATAGAGTCCAAAATATAAACATCATAAAGTTGAAGTACAATAACTAATACACATAATGCCAAAAAGAAAAAAGAAAAAAAAAAGAGAGGGTAGAATTTACTCGGAAAAGAGTAGAAATTTGAATACATAAAACCATATTTTTTAAATCCCATACAATATAACTATAAACACATAATTACGACAAGTTCGATAAATCTCACACACTCAACTCTCAAAATATTCTAAACTAAATATACATCAATACGGACAATACGGACTAAAAAACACATGCTAGGAAATCATAACGAACTAATATAGATTAAATTCACATATCATATCTACAATGTCATCTGTACACGGAAATCATGTAATATCGTATTAAACTAAAATTATGATACAATAAGAAAATAAACGATTTTTTTTTGTTTTTTCAATTCAAAAGTATTATAATGTTAAAGACCAAAATTTGGATGTTACTCACAGCCTACTCAATTACATTAGATTTATCCGGTTAAGAAGAAAAAATTCAGTGTTGAGAAGGCGAAAACGTAGAGTGGCATATATTAAACTAATTATTTATTATCACAAAGGAAAAAAAGTAGGTGCTCTGCAATTTATGTAAATTGGGAACTGGAATGGGTTAAACCTGGTGGAGATCGGGTCGGCGATTAATGGAAAAGTATCTCATGAACGAAGTTACCTAAAAAGTTTTCCTGGATGGACAAGGTGGCGCCCCAAGATATTTATTCAAGAATGGCCAAAATAACATATAAACTCTTCAATCATATGATCAAAAAATCTGAAAAGGCTCACATATAATCAACAAGAAAAAACCCCAAATTTAATAAGTAAAAAATTTAGCAAAGCCTAAATAATGGTATCAATCAACATAATCAAATGTACAAGAAAAGAAAACTGTACCTTGCAATTGTAGACAAGAAGTTTGCAAGAGAAGTTGAATTTCTTAATCTTTGGTTCAAATTTCTAGATACAATGCTCTATCGCTCTAGGCTTTGACTTTCACTAATCAGTACCCAACAATGTATTTATGTATGTTCTTTACTTGTGATTATTATATATACTATTATTATTACAGAATCCATAACTGAAGGTGGGCTATTTAATGGATATGACCCAAAAAAGTTATGCAGCCATGGGCCTTGACCCACTCCCACCAAAGTAGCAAATATTAGTCCACCACTTTTTGGACATGTGGAAGAATGGACCACGCATCGAACTTAGGCATAGACCGCATCACATAATTGTATATGATGCATTATCTAAAGGATATGGCAAACTCCATGTGCGGTTCATTATAGTCTTCATCAATATTTGTATTAATTCTGTTTGGCTATTAAACCAATATGAGGCATGTATCATTTTTTTGCACTTTATATCCCTAATGAAGAACTAATGTTGTGTTCGGTTGGGGTGAATGAAAATGGAGGGAATGAAATGAATTTGAGTATAATATGTATGATTGTTAATATTTTCATTTTTTCCCTAATTCCATTCGTAACACCCAAAACTAAAATTCAAACACCCCATTTTGAGAAGGAATCCATTCCATATCCTACTCATTTTCTTTACAATTTTAATCATAACAAATTTGCACACTCAATTTTTTCTCAAATCATCCCTCCAACTTCTATTATTTCTTATTAATTTTATTCATTTCATTCCATTCCGTTCCTTACTCCCCAACCAAACATAACAGTACAAGTAATGATCACTTCTTAAAGGTTAATAGAAGCACAACATTAATGTCAAAGCAACAAAAATCAATACATTTGATAAAATAGTCAAATGCAAAAAAGCGATTAAGCAAGAAATCATGATTAAGAGGAGAAAAAATATTAGTCAAATAGTCAATTTTTTCCCTCTTTACTTGAATTGAAATCAAGTAAAACGGGAAAATTTAAACCGAGAAAACATGATTGAGAAAATCAAACTAAGCAATTAGAGTTTCAATTTCAAAGTTACCTTTGATGAATACACAACATACCCTCTCTCTCTGTGTTGTTTTAATTAATTTGTTATTTATACTAGATCTTGTTGTATCTCTCTAAATTACAATCTCAGGTCAGATTACCCTTTGAACAGTTAGCATAAATCAACTATGGTTGAGTCCTGCTTAGTTAGCACAAGCCATTTATATTCTTAAATCACATGGTGCAACCTATCATCTAAAAAAAAATGTGCACCATCAACAATTTAATGAGCACAAGTTTGGTTAGAATTAATAATTTATTTTCTTAATTTGGATGGGCACTGAGCATTAGTGATGCAAATTTCCTTCTCCACAATTTTAGTTAAGAGGCTAAAACTTCTCAGTTTGAAGAAAGAATTTGTAGCCCTTAGTAACTTGTTCGTGAATAATCCAGAACCTAAACATATCACTGACTTGAAGATAATATAGAATGAATACACCTGATTCAGTGGAATAGCATGGAAAGAATCGTAATTTTATACAAAGGGTTTGGGGTAACATACTTTTTAATTATAATGAAACATGACAGAGAGATATGGCAATATAAGAAAATAGTAAGCTATCATTTTTAGTATTAATCTTATAATCCTGCAAAATAATAAGGTAATTTGATATGCAGGCAAAACATGAAAGAAAAAATGGAGATTAAACAAGAATGAAATCTTAATTCTAAAACATCTGATCTTTGATCTTTCATTATTCCCTTTAAGTACCTACACACACAAATGGCACTCTAATTAAAATAATTTTGGAGACAATTCTCGCAGATGAAGTGAAGTTGGGAGACTTTCTAGACAACAAAAACTATTCCGCCCAGCAAATGTCAGAGTATAAAAAACATCCTCTTGCATATTTGAGAGAAGAAGCGCATTCTTAAACTAAATTATTCTATCTAAAACCATAAAAAAAAAAAAAAAAAAAAACTGGAATTCATTGAAATGAATTAAAATTAATAAAATTTGGCGGCAATTCCGTTTCTAGGTCCGCCGTTGTTGATAAAACATTGTAAAGGGTATGGGGTGATTTGCTAGTACAAAATAAAGAGAAGAGTGAGCATAGAACTATTACCAAAAGAAATTTGGGCCCAGAATCAAGAAACCCAAATTGAATATGTCAGCAACACCCATGTCTGAAAGCTAATGAGCCACATCTTATGAATTTAACAAGAGATACAAACCCTTATCATTTAACCACATAGTTGAGGGTTTTGTGAAAACCCAACAGCATTCCGGCAGGCATAGGATAACAATAATACTTGCAGCTCTATCCATGGAATTTGAACGGACAAGTAATGGTTTTCGATTTTACGTAATTAATTAATAATATTATTCTTATTAATAATTCATTATTATTTTTAGTTATAATATGTTACTCCCTCCATCCCACAATACAATAATACTATTATACCCGTGCGTACAGTTCCTTTTATTCGTGTTTTTTTTTATAATTATAATATATATTTATAAATTCAAAATATTGTATTATTTTATAAAAGTTGTAAGAATACAAACTATATAAAAGAATTATGTGAAGATCGATAGTTTACCTGAGAACATAATATTAAATAATAAATTAAGACATGACTAATAATTTATTTTCGTCTTCATCAGAACTTCATACATTAAACTTACTTTCTTGCGAGATTTGTCTCAAAATTCTCCCCAAATTCTTTATCATAGTGTTTGTTAATATATTTGAAACTAATAAATAAAATATTAGATTTTATATAATGTACTTAAATCTACTAATATAAATATTATATATTAACTTATTATTAAAAATTGAATAACACATTTTATAAATTTAAATGTGTTAGTAGAGATAATTGAACCTTATCGGGTTTCGTTTGATTTATTTTGACTCTATCTTTGAGTTCTAGAAATCAGATTTTGACAATTTTACTACCCACATGAAATTCACGAAATATTCTTTAATTCAGTGATGATTTAAAAAGTATTATTTACGTAAATTTTTCTTGAAATTGAAGAGAAAAACTGTTACAATTTTTGTATTAAGTACTCTATTCAGTTTAGAATACCTACTTAACTAATCTATTCAATTTAGAAGACCTATTTAGTTTTGGTTTAGATTATGAAAGTATAATATTTCCTTATTTTAGATCCAACAGCTATCATCTATTTAATTCAAGATCCAACGGCCCTTATTCAATTGGTAGTACATGACCAAATATTTGGATAAGATCCCTCTTATGCATATTATATTATAAGAATATAATTAGTAATCCAGTTAAGTTTTTAACTAAAATATATTATTTTTCTATTTATTCTAAACAAGTCCCTTTTTTCAAAAATAATATGTGCAGTTTTATTTAATAAAATAAAATAAAATTATAAAATTATAATTATTAATAACCAAGCAGTTATCTTTTTCAGCTAAAACAAATTATCAAGTCAATTAAAATATATAATATTAAAATTTTCAATTTTAAATAAATTAAAAAATCGTACAATATTAAAGAACATTCGTGCATCGCACGAGTTTTAAGTTAGTTATTATAATCCAGCCACATTTATTTTATAAATTACAACCGATAATACTTTTTAAAGTTTTAATATTTAATAAAATATTATATATAGCATATGTAATATCCTGGGAAATTCGCGATTATAAAATATAGTATTATATGTGAAATTACTTGATTTTGTGGAATTATGTGGTTCCAGTTAATATATGTAAATTAAAGAATAAATATTTAAAGATATTTGTTCCAGTTTGATGAGTCGTCAATAAAAGACGGTATGGTAAAAAAAATATTTGCAAATAGTCTAATATAAAAAAGGAAAAGGAAGAGGGTGAAAAAAAATTGGTGTCAATATAAAATTATGTGAAAAAGGTGGTTATTTGATTTATGAGTAAATGGATAAGGGAACTAAAAAGTTGATTTAATTGGACTTCTAGCGAATTACGATTATTATAGTAAATATTATAATTAGAAATAAATAAGAAAATGGTGATCATGGTATTTGTTGATTTGAATATGTGAAATATATGTTATGTGACTTTTATGTATTCAATTTTATGATCGGTGTATTTCTAATTGTGCTTAAATGATTTATTTACGAAAAATAAAACCTATCTTGGTGCTAAAATATTTTTATAAAATCACTGGAGCATGCTTAAATTGTGGAAATAGTTTTGTTAGCTCTAAAATGACCCTAGAGACTTTTTAAAAATGATAGTTGAATTTATTTTGGTGTTTTGATATTTAAAAATGATTTTATAATTATTATTTCTATTTTTCAGCCTTTTTTCTAAAATTCATATAAAATAAATCGTACGCTCAAAAATTATTTTAAAAATATTTGGAGGAAGGTATTTTTATGATCTTTATTATAAAAATAAATTTCTGAATTTATACCCGTTTTTCCTATTTATTATATATTTTACAATGGATTTTCAGTTTAAGGAAAAATTTCATTTAAGTAATTATAAAAGGGTGAAAGGACAGTTATACCCCTGCCTCCACCCCCTTATACCCAGCCTCCTTCTCCTTTTTTTCCTTCCCGACCTTAGTTTCTCTTGCTCTCTATGTTCTCTCTCGGTACTTCTCTCTCTTCACTCCCTTTTCCATTTTCTTGCCCGATTCTTGATCTGAGGCCGAATTTCGGCTCAGTTTCTTCTTTTAATTGTGAAACGGGGCCTGCATGTATCTATTGCTGTGTGTATCATTCGATTCCTTCAAAACCCACTTCGAATTCTTGCCTTTAAATTCAAGTTTCAAACTCGAATTATGATGAAACCGATATGGTGGGTTTGTTTATGATATAATTGAGGCGAGCCCGTGATTGGAAACCCATAAACGGGCACCTCCGGGACTTGCCGCCGCTGGCCGTGAGCTTCGGTGAGCCAGCGGGGAAAATGACGGTTCACTAAGTCCAAAATAAATGAAATTAATTCGTTTTAGTATGAAAACTAAGTTGCATGTTAAATTGCCGAATTGTTTTTGAACTTTTCGAAGTTGTTTCTTGAAATTTCGGTTCGAATTATTGTTTAAGTCAATATATGTGATATTATGATATGTGTTTACATCAACGGACGAATTGTATGCATTTCTTAGGGATTTGTAGATTTTAGTTCGATGATAATTCGAAATTTTGGATAATTACATTCAGTTTAGTCAATTTTGGGGTTTATTAAATTGTTGATAATTGTAATATGATCATATTTGGTACATGTCATTAATGGCCAAAATTTTATTGTTAATTTGAGGAGAGTTAGTTTTTTTGGATTCGTTTTTAGGAATTTTATTCGGCTATACATAGGTTACTTGTGATTGATTTATGTGAAATGTGAATTTAGTTTTATGATCATGATAATCGATTAATGATGCATGTGTTAAGCTCGAGTTAGTGAATAAATAAGTTAACTATATGGTTTTGTTATTTAGTTGGTTGAATAACTAAGTGAAATGAGTTTGGTTTGGTAGGATTAAATGGTGTTATGAGGAATTGTTGTGGTAAATAGTTACATGGACATTTGGTTAGTGTATTTGAAGAAAGAAATTGTTGAGTGATTGTTGATTGGTAAAGATAGGTAAAGGGATGGCCTATAAAACAAAAAAGTCATGCCAAAATTTTCGGTAGGACCTAAGAGATATAAAGTATATAAGTAAAAGTATGGTGTGATTACTTAAGTAGTT
>PHNY01265314.1:459-15616 GCA_003724115.2 Anethum foeniculum | reverse complement strand
ATTTGATCTCGATATAACTTGTAAAATTATAAATTGTACTTTAAAATTGGTCGATTAAAAAAAATATATGAGCTATAAGTAGACAACTCGATTTTGTTCGAACTCGGCTCGAGTTCAGCTCTGCTCGGTTGTTCGTGAGCAAGCTCGGGTTCGGCTCGCTTATTAACGAGCCGATCTTGAACATTACTTTCGGCTCGGTTATTAAACTCGGCTTGGCTCGGCTCAGTATTAAAAAAAAATTAAGCTCGGCTCGGTTCAGATAAAACTCGGCTCGGCTCTGTTCGTTTGCAGCTCTAGAGTTGATATACAACAAATTATCTTTCCTCAGCCAAAATTTTTTATTTTAGTAATACTTTTTAAAATTATCCTAAAATTTTATTTCAGTTCTCTGGACAATAATGTCAGTAAATATTTTAGATGTTTTTTCCGATACATATAAAGTAAAGAACTTTGAAAGGAAGGGATTGTAGAAATAAGCTTGTCTTACAGTATTTGGAATTATAAAGTAAGTTATAAGATATACAAGAGAAAAAATAATTTTAAATAATCTCCTGGTAGTGGTCTCTCCCCAGATATAAGTTATAAGATATATAGGAGAAAAAACAACTTTAATAATTTGCTAGTGTTAAGTACAAGTAAACAACTAACATTTCTTACCTTCTAACTTATACTCCATCCGTTCGATTTGGTTCTTAAAGTTTGAAAACGTTTGAAACAAAGTGATCGGTACGCATTTTAAAGTTCTTATCTAGTATAGTTCTATAAATTATTTTAGAAACTTTTTTCTTCTGAATAAAAATTAAATGTCTAAATTTTTATTCAAAATTTTTTTTTAAAAAAAAAATACGTTATAGAACTGTAGTAGATAAGAGTTTTAAAACACGAGTCGAACCCTCTATTTCAAATGTTAAGAACCTGTACGGAGGGAGGAGGGAGTATATGATAAATTATTATAAACAACACTGTGTCTGTTTATTATCTATAGTATATATTTAATGATAAAAATTACTTTAAATAATATTGGGTTAATTGTATAGTGTACTCATTTGATTTGAAGTTTGGTATTATTTATTTCAAGAATTGCATTTTGCATCGTAGACAAGTTTGGATGTTGCATTTTGCACCCATTATGTGTTTTCGCCATTATCGTTAAATAAGTTAGGGGAAAAGAAGCAATATAACAATGTTTAATTGCACTTTGACCGTTAAGGTTCAACACATTTTTTATCTAAACCCTTAAATATTTTTTTTTTGAATTTTTGACCTATATCTATAAAAATTATACATTTTAACCTTTTTATTAAAATTGAACCTTTATTTAATTTTTTTACCATGTGAATTTTGAAAAATTGTAAAAGACAAAATTTCTAGATAATGAAACGATTTTTCTAAAATGATAAGGCTGATCAGAAATGAAATTACAAAATAGATCATAAAAATAATTAACTAAGGGTACTTAATTAAAAATAACATAATAATTAGGTGAGCGTAATAAGTAAATACAGACTACCAAGTAAAGGTAATTAAGTAAATAACAACGAAAATTTCTAGATAGTGAAACGATTTTTTGAAAATGATAAGGCTCATCAGAAATGAAATTATAACGACTCGAGAGTTACATAAAACGTGCACCCAATGAAAACTATAAAAAGTGTTTTATATTTTTTTTTTCAATTTTTTCGAATAGTTTAAAATATATTTTAGTAAACACATGAATTAAAGTCATAGGTAATGAAAAAGGTATATAAAATCATCAAAAAAATTCGAATAGAATACGAATTAAGTTTATTATAAATATTACGCAACTACTAAATTTTTGAAAGTTATTAAAATAGATTTTTGATAATTTTTTATCTCTTAATAATATTATAAAATTTTTGGATATTTACTCAATTTTTTATAAAATTATCTTTATTTTTCGTATTTTTTTAATTTTTATTCAATTATATTTTAAATATTATTAAATTTTTAGATTTTACAAAATGTAAAATAATTTTAAAAGAAGGGTTAAATTGTACATTTTTTAAAGTTGAAAATGAAAAATGTAAAAATAATTTGTTCAAGGTCAAGTGAAAAATTTGTTGAAAATTAATGGTCAAAATGCAAATAAACATTGTTACGTTACTTCTTTACTCATGACCGGTTGCGAAAATAGACCGAATGAGTACAAAAAACCCTCCCCAAACTTATCTCAAAAGTGCAATCGTTGAAATAAGTGATACCAGCGTGAAAAAACTCAAGTCAATGTAGTGCAAATGCACCGTGCAATTAACCCAATAATATAATATGAAATAAGAAAAGAGTTCAAGTAAAGTTCAAGAGAATTATAACTGAAAATCCTAATATTCTCTCTTCTCTCTGTCCTTGAACCAGCCACCTCTATTATCTGAGGAGCTTCCATCGGCTTTTACCACTGGAAAGCCCCAATCTTTTTTTCTTATTATTAGTTTTAATCCAATAAGTTCCCAATTTATTTGAGTTTTGTTTGTTCTCTCCTTGTGTGAGAGTTTGATTTTTGTTTAAATCTTTGGTGTTTATCATGTCCGGGATTCGAGATCTGCAGAATTTTCATGGTGTTGATTCAGTGATAAAAGGTTCTTATGGTGATGCATCTATGGTTACTGTTCATCATGTCCGGGATTCTAGATCTGCTGGATTTTTATTGTGTTAATTCAGTGAGGGTTCTTGTGGTGATGCATCTATGGTCGATTACTCAAAACAACAGGAGGATTACAGTATGTACATATCTCTTCAAAAAATCGATTGGTTGCCTATCCAAGATGGAAGGATTTAACAGCGATATGATTATGCGCCGTATGGCTTATTATTGAATTATTATCCTTATTTCAAAAAAAAAAAAAAAAGAAGAGTGAAGTTTAAGAAATAAATTGGAATTTTCTTCGAGTTCTTGTATTAGTGCTATTACTGTTTGAGTTAGGTTCCTTCATTCATTATACAAATTTGATTGTTAGGCCTGAACAAGAGTAAGGATCAAAATTCGACCTCTTTGGAGTGCAACCACTACATTTCAGAAGATCTGATCACCATTGAAATCGAGCAACTCAGAACCTAAATAATAGTTTGCCACATGTATGGCCTATCGCTGTTATTAATTGTGCAGTCTCACATCTCATATCTCCATCCTAGTCACATTCTTTTCACAAATCATCAAACGGAAATAGTATAATTCTGACCACCATGACCGTAATCACCTATGATTTTTACAGTGTCTCGTCCATGTTGATTGATAATCTATGGATTCTCGTCCATTGTATTAATCAGTGTGTCCCCAGTCACGTTCTGTGGACGATGCAAACTGAAACGTGATTTGTTTAACAGGCTTCGTTTTTCACTGTGGTTGCATATATAATGCCCATATGTTCTTTTATAATAAAAAAGCTTGATTACGGATGTTATTATGGATCATCTCCCAACTAGGAGCATTATTATTATCGTAGTCCAGTAGCGGAATCATGGGGGTTATAGTCTTTGCTGTAAATTTGGCTAACCTCCGAAAACAGTTAATTTTCTTCTAGCATGGGCTGAAATATATAATTGTCAATTAGTTTTTTAAATCTAAGCTGAATTCCAGCTGTATTTAAAATCAGTCTTTCTAATATGTGCTTAGTAACACACAATAAGAACAAAATTTCATGAGTTCTGGTTTTTTTATTGATGAAATTGTTGAAAATTGTTGTGAATGCGGGAGGTCCGTCATCATTAATGATTTGAGAACCCATCAAAACAATTTAAATTTATTGAAATTAGTGATTATTACGTGTCCTTGAACACAGTAGAAAAATTGTTCTACAATTTGGGGGAATTTGGTTTGAACGGGTATCAGAGATTCCCGGTCCACCGATATTTCTTTCCCCAAGAAAAAAATATGGAGGCCAGTAATTCAGCAAATAATAACCTCTACGATGATTTAAATCGGACAGTGAAAGTTGTGACTTAAAACATGAAAATCTACAGTTATTGATTCTACAAAAATGTATACCATATGTTATGTATGTCCACTGACTTGTCTACGTATAGATGTCTGATTCATTCATATTATCTAATACACGTTGAACACATCCAACTACACAAGCAGACACAAACCATTCATAATTTGTCCAAAGGGGGTCAAAAAGCAAAAATGTCACCAACAATGAATATTAGCGTTTTCTTGATTGAGATTGATTCTGCTTAATTAATTGAAAAAAATGTTCTTAAAATAACGTGGAAGGACAACTTCCATGAAATTTGTTGCAGACTATATGGTTTCTAATTATATAGTTTATATATTAACCATCCTTGTTATTAATTTAATAAAAAGTTTAAACCATAACCGTTGTTCTCCTGTTGAACTCTATTATTTATGTAATCTCTGGTGATGATAAGAGAAATCAAAACATTGTTTACTTGTGAAAAATGTTTGCAGCCCCCCCGGCAACTATACGATTCAAAATTTTTTATTTCATCTTAATGTGTTATGATTAAAGTGTGCATTTTATCACAGATTCTTTTACTCTTCCTCATCATACCGTTTCTCTGTTCTTTTTTTTAAACCTTTCTTTTCGTCGTTTCTAATCTAAAGATTCATGATAATGATCAACAATAAAGACAAACACACAGAGAAAATGTATTTACAGATCAAGTGTGTTTACATCATGAACAAGAAGCAATAACATTTCTTGATTCTACAAGTCTGAGCTTAGAGAAAGTAAAAGTACCATCCTATCAAGCTAATATCTATATCTATATGAGTAGAGTTATAACAGAATTCTGTTATGATATGATAACAGAGGTGCAAATAACCCCCCCCCGGCTAGATTGAATGGGTGACTTCACGTTCAATCTGCTCAACAAATGCCAATGTGGAACTTGAGCTAATCCCTTGGTAAAAATGTCTGCAAGTTGGAAATTGCTTGGTAAATATCGAGGCTGAATGAGCGGAGCTTGAACTTGTTCCCTAACAAAGTGACAATCCAGAGCAAAATGCTTTGTTTTAGGATGAAAAACAGGATCTCGAGCTATATCAAGTGCAGCTTGATTATCCGTGTGAATAATAATAGGAGGAGATTGAGGTATCTGCAACTCGCTCAGTAAAAGATTAAACCAGGAAACTTCACAAGCTGTGTCTGCAATAGCACGCAATTTTGCTTTTGCTGTAGACCGGGAAATAACCTTTTGTTTTGTAGAATGCCAAACAACCAAAGATGATCCAAGCATTAAGCACATCCCAGTGATACTTTTAAACATTCTGAAGAATCAAGAGTAGACCCCCAATCACTATCACAGTTAGCTTCAAGTGTCAAAGTAGAGGATGCTGAGTAGAATAATCCCTGGAAAGGTGTAGATTTCAAATAACGTAATACACGTTGAACAACCATCATATGTGGTGCACGAGGAGCCTGGAGAAATTGGCTCAAATGATGTACATCATATGTGATATCTGGGCGAGAAACAGCCAAATAAAGAAGTTTTGCAACAAACTTTCGATATAAGGTAGGATCATCAAGTAACTGGCCTTCTGTGGGAGACAATTTAACAGCTTGATCAGTAGGAAGAGAAAGAGGTTTGACATGTTCAAGTCCAGCTTCAAGTAACAAATCATGGACAAACTTATGTTGATGTAAGTACAAACCATCAGCTATTCGATGAATCTCTAGACCAAGGTAGTACTTGGCTAAACCCAGATCTTTAATGGTAAAAGTATCATGTAGAACCTTTTTTACATGAGAAATAAAACCAATGTCAGTCCCTGTGAGTAAAACATCATCAACATAAACCAATGCCACAATAAAAACATCACGTTCCTTATAAAGAAACATGGAAGGCGTTATTAACCTCCTCTGATAAACCAATGCCACGATAAAAACATCACGTTCCTTATAATTAGTCCCATATAAAGGATGCCCTTTGGGTAGTTCCATATAAACCTCCTCTGATAAGTCACCGTGAAGGAAGACGTTATTAACGTCTAATTGATGGATCTCCCATCGCTTAACAGCAGCTAGAGCCAAAATTGTGCGAACAGTGGCCATTTTGGCAACAGCAGAGAAAGTGTTATGGTAATCTTGGCCTTCTATTTGAGTGTACCCTTTGGCAACCAAACGCGCTTTGAACTTGTCTAACGAACCATCAGCCAAATATTTGACTTTATAGACCCATTTACACCCGATAACCCTTTTATCTGAAGGGGTAGGCAATACTGTCCAAGTATGATTAACCTCTAAAGCATGTAATTATTTCTTCACTGCATCAACCCATCTTTCATCAGAAATAGCCTGATTATATGTAAAAAGCTCACGAATTGCTGTTTGGCTACTAACAGCACATGCAAAAACATAAGGACTGGAAGAATAATGAGAAAAATTATACTTTTCTCTGTCAATAGGACAATTCAGTAAAATAGTACTGGCTTTGGCATGACCTGTAGTAGTGACATAATCTTTTAGCCACAAAGATTTGCTTTTTGTTCGAAGAGAAACTCATTGCTGTTTTGGTTCTATGACTGGAACACAAATTTCATTTTGTGATGAAGAGACATTGTCTGAAAAATCAGTAGATGACACCGTAGTAGGTTACATATCAGATGAAACAGTAGGTTGCCCAGTAGATGACAACTGAGTGTCAGGAACCACAATGTTATCAAGTGGTGAGAATAACATTTCGTTATTAAAATACATCGTGGATTCAGGAGGTGTATACAGAGGAGTAGTTGAATCCTTGAGTTCACTAGCAAAAGGGAAATTTTTTTCGAAAAAGGTAACATGTCTGGAAACATGAAACTGATGTGTTGCTGGATCAAACAACTTATAGCCCTTTTGTGTCATAGAATACCAAGGAAAACGGTACGAATTGACCTTGGAGACAACTTATCAGAATTATGGATGGACATATGTGCCAAGCATCCAAAAACTCTTAAATGTTCATAACTAGGTGCCTTTCCGAGGAGTTTCTCATAAGGAGTAGTGTATCCGAGGACAGTAGTAGGAATGCGATTGATAAGATAAGTTGAAGTAAGAAGACAGTATCCCCAGAAAGAGACAGGAAGATGAGCCTGAAACATCAATGCACGTGACATTTCTAAAAGATTTCTATGCTTTCGTTCTACTCTCCCATTTTGTTGGGGAGTATACGGGCAAGTAGTGTGATGAATAGTTCCCTGATTTGATAAGAAAAGAAGTTAATTCCTTATTAAGAAATTCACCTCCATTATCCGTTCGAAGGCATTTGATGATAGTATGAAACTGTGTTTGTACATAGACAAAGAAATCTTTAAGAGTCTGTACAACATGTTTCTCAGTTGGTAAGAGAATGGTCCAAAGAGCCCTTGTGCAATCATCAACGAGGGTTAAAAAATATTTACAACCCGTGTATATGGGGGTCCGATACGGTCCCCAGACATCACAATGAACCAGTTCAAAAGGAGTAGCAGCATTAGAAAAACTAGATGTAAAAGGAAGCTTGCATTGTTTGGCAAGATGACATATACTACAAGGCGTAAGAAGCTGTTTATCAGTACAAATTGGTTTGTCTAAAACATAAATTTTATTCAGGACTACAGACGGGACATGACCCAAACGTCTGTGCTAGACTGAATTATCAGAAGTACTATGAGAGACAGCAAGTGCGGAAGTAGTAGGAATATTGAGAAGCTGATAAAGTCCTCCAATGATGTTACGAAGAACCAATCCCATCTTCTAGTATTGGTCCTGCAAATAACAATCAATAGAGGTGAAGTGTACAGTGGAGTTGAGTTGTTTAGAGAGTTTACTAGCAGACAGTAGATTGAAGGTAAAAGATGGAATGAAAAGAACTTCAGTGACAACCATGGATAAAGGATGCAATAGTGCTGAATATTATGCGTAACTGTGGCTATTTCTCCATTTGGAAAAGTAAAATTTAGAGGGCTAGAAAGTGTGTGAATATTATGCGTAGATGATATGTCACAACATATGTGATTAGTGGCTCCTGTATCATGGACCCAAGCGTGTGTAGGAAGATGTGCAGCAAAAGCAAAAGTAGTACCTGCTATATGAGTAGCAAGACTGTACTGCCCTGTTCTAGGTTGTGTAGCATTAGTTGAAGCCCCACTCTTATTCAAACACTGCATTATATTGTTCAGCTGAGACTGCAGAACATCCATCTTTGAAGTCAGATGTTGATCCGTATGATCAACAGAATCAGAGGTTTACTTTAAATTGGAGGCCTGCATAACATGTGGCTTGACTGCATTATTAGCACCTTTAGGATTCACAGGAAAACGTCGTTTACCTTTATTGTTCGGATGGAAAGGATGATCAAGAGGGTATCCAACCAACTTGTAGCATTTTTCTTTTATATGTCCCTTAATGTGGTAGTGAGAACACTCCTGCACTAGATGTGATCTATCACTGAACCTATTCGGGATGTAGGACTGAGTTTGAGGAGTTTTGGCAGTATTGACCATCATAGCAACTGGAGTAGGAGTGACATTTTGATTTTGCCTTTGACGTTCTTCTTGTTTTAACAACATGTATGCCTGATTAAGAGTAGGCCAAGGAGACATCATCAACAGTTGGCCTCTGGCTGAAGTATAGCTCAAATGCAATCCCATTAAAAACTGTATCAAACGTGTTTTTTTAACCTGTAATTCCCACTCTTTAGTTGCTCCACAGGTGCATTTCACTGTAGGTTCCAAAGCTCGAATTTCAACCCAAAAACCCTTCAATTTATGAAAATAAAATTCAATTGAATCATTTCCTTGCTCTAGCTTGAATAAATCTCTTTGAGTTTCATAATACTTGTGTCCGCTGACTGCAGAAAACCGTTCAGCAAGTTCATTCCACACCGTTAAAGCGCTATCCATGTAATTCATACTATTACTGATCTCATCGAAAATGGTATTCAAGATCCAAGTGATGACCATATCGTTTACTCATTTCCAATGCACAAACAGGGCAGAAGATTCATCAGGTGCAACAAAATCGCCATTAATGATTACAAGCTTATTTTTGGTGGATAAAGCGATCTGCATCGATCTTTTCCATGAAGCAAAATTCTCAGAACCTAGTAACTTCTTCGAAATAAGAATCATTCCTGGTTGATCATTATTATGAAGATAAAGCGGATGTGAATTGTTTTCGATATTTTGTGGATACGGTGATGATCCTGGTTGTATAGTAGGTTGAATAATTATCGAAGAACTTGTTTGAGTATGAGTAACAGGTGTAGGTGAGATGTTTGTATTAGGATTCATATTTAGATCTCCTATTACTGCGTTAGCATAAGAATAACGAACTGACATTCAAGATTAAGAATGATTGAACTCTATTTGATAAAGGAATTGATTGAAAACTCAAGAATCAACTTTAGAACGAAGATAATATGAAGATCAAGAAAGCTTACTGTTTGATGTAACGAAGATAATCGTAAAAAATAGTACATGTTTTCATTGACGAAAACTCGACAAAAGACACAGATCACAAGAGATATGAACAAGAAATTCAGGAATGATTACTTACAAATACTTACAAAACTAGAGAGCTTACAGATCGTAACGAAAAATAAAGAAGAGGATGTGTGAAAGTGTAAAAATGCTGAAGATTGCTCTGTTACCATCTAAAGATTCATGATAATGATCAACAATAGAGACAAACACACAGAGAATATGTATTTACAGATCAGGTGTTTACATCATGAACAAGAAGCAATTACATTTCTTGATTCTACAAGTCTGAGCTTAGAGAAGGTAAAAGTACCATCCTATCAAGCTAATATCTATATCTACATGAGTAGAGTTATAACAGAATTTTGTTATGATATGATAACAGAGGTGGAGTAGTGTTAGTGACAAGTAATCGTTCATATAATGATAAGCAGCCTGCTCTTATAATGATAAGCTAAGTTGGTGATAACTGCAATATCTAACATGTATCAACTAACAGCTGGTTCCCCAAACTACGTCTCAATGCGGTTTAAGAGAAACACAGAGAAAGTAATAACATATATAAGTTATATATAGCATCCATGTCAACATATTATCTCCATATTCTGTTTCGCCTGTAATTTGATTGTTAGACATTATCTATATATTCTGTTCGGGGGAGACTGTAGTCTGAAAATTACTTGGATGTCTTGGCCTAGGAACGGTTACGACTAAATTCATTCAGCATTTATAAATTACTTAATATAAAAGGGCTAATATGGTATTTTGCATACGGAGCATGTGACTCACATATAAGACTAAGTTAATTAGAGTATTGAGCTATTTTTTTTTATGTATTTTGCTATTTATAAATATTTAGCTTATTTAAGGTTATGCTCTACGATCATTGAATAGAGAATCATATGACATTATCTATAAAATGAGAGTCGGCCTTTCTTTCTTGTTTCATTCTCTTTTCTTCCTTCTATAATTCTCTTTTGCACCATTAACAATCAAAAAAATGTTAGTTTTTATGGTATCAGGACTAGTGTATGTGCAACACGGAATGTTTAAGTTCTCTATGTGACCTTTCGATCATCTCTACTCCTTCTATTTCCCTCTCTCTTAAACCCTCACTCTGTTTTTCAAAATCTGTAGATCTACTTTCAAAATATTCTCTAAAAAACCTTAAAACTTCTTCCTTTCTACCTCTAACTATGCTATTCTGGGCACTCCAGCTCGTATAAGATATTGAGAAATGTTAGATCTTCTCTTTTTTCATCCATCTGATAATGCAACCTTCATTCAAGTGAAAAAACTGCAAGGCTCAGCTGACTATAGGTCCTAGTCAAGATTCATGAAGATCCATTTAGCCTCAAAAAGAAAATTGGGATTCGTAACAGGAACAGTCTAGAAACCAACTGATGATGACAATAAGGCTGAGATGAAGGAGACGTGCAATCAAATGGTAATTGCTTGGCTCACCTCTAATGTATCTTCTACTATAAGCCAGTCTATCATGTATATGTCAACTGCTTCTGATATATGAAAATTTCTTAAAAAACGTTTTGCTCTAACGAATGGTTCTAGGAAGTACAAGATCAATAAGGACTATATGAAATTAAACAACACTCTTCCACTGTTAATGAATATTATACTTTTATGAGATCTTTGTGGGAAGAGCTAAATGCTATGAAGCAGCTCCCTGCTATTATAAATTCTTCTATAAAGACAGAAATTATTGGACACTATTGAACTTTAAAAAGAAGAAGCTAGGTTGTTTCAGTTCCTTAATGGATTAGATGATGCTTACATCCCCTTGATGAGTCAAATTTTGATGAAAAATCTATTACCATATATAGAAATGGCCTTTTCCACTTTGCAGCCAGAAGAAGCACAGAGAGACTTGTTCAAATCTCTAAAAACAATCCTGAGCTGATGACAATGTACATCAAAAATATAGAATTCAAAGAGAGAATATTGATCTGCTGTTCTTGTAAAGTGAGAAGCCATACCAATAACAAGTGTTGGACTATCATTGGCTACCCGAGATGGCATCAAATGAATAGATTCAATGTTTCTCAAAGCAACAATATCAGGCCACAAAAATCTCTTATTTCACAAAATTCTACTATACTGGCACCAGATGGGCAAATTCAAGATCTCCTGCACCATAGATGGCAGTTACTGCTCAGTCATCCTTCCAACCACAAGATTCTAGTGGCATTCTATTTACACCGCAGCTGCCGGAACACACAGCTCAATTGATGTCTCAGTTGCAAATTAACCATCCAACCAACACAGAGCTTGCAAAAGATTTTGATTTTTATTTTTCGGGAATGCTATTATCACAAAAGAATACTGCAACAACTCAAGACTGGATCATTGATTTCGTGGCTTCTGACCACATGACTTCCTACTTGTCAAGTCTCATTAATGTTGTTCCAACTACTCAGTTACCTTCTATTAATCTACCTAATAAAGACACAACTATGATTTCACATATAGGTACAACTCTGTTACCCAATAACTTGTTCTTTGATAAAGTTTTGTATGTGCCTTAAAGCATAATCTTCTCTTTGTGCAAAAACTTATCAAGGATAATACATGTGAGGTCCAATTCTTTCCAACTTATTGATATATAGTTGATACCGCTTCTAAACATATTGTAGGAAAAGGGCTAGCTAAGAATGGCCTTTATTACTTGTCTACTAATAATTCTGATCTTGTTCCCTCTACTGATCAGACTTTAGAAATGTGGCCCCTTCGATTGGGACATGCACCCATACCTAAACTTAAAATGATACCTAACTTGTCATCCCTGCACAAACCTCTTAATAAAGTATGTCGTACATGTCCCATGGCTAGATTCACTAAAGTTCCTTTACCACCTAGTCCATCATATGCTACTCACTATCTTAATCTTGTCCATATGGATATACGGGGGTCTTATAAAGAACCTACTAAAGGATATTGCATATTCTTTTTGATACATGTTGATGATAACACTAGATATACTTGGATATACTTGATTCCCTTCAAATCTAACTCTCTTAAATACTCCAGTCTTTCTGCATCTTTCTCTAGAATCAGTTTAAAACCTTTGTTAAATCCATCAGATCTGACACTGTCCTTGAGTTCAGTTCTTTACAATGCAAACAATTCTTTTCCTCTACTGGTATTTTACATCAAAATTCTTGTATACGAAGGCTTCAACAGAATGCATGTGTTGAAGAAAACACAGATACATTCTTGAAATTGCTCGTGCACTTCCCTTTCAATCACATCTTCCTATTACTCATTGGGGGGACTATGTTCCTACAGCTGTATATCTCATAAACAGACATCCTAATAGTGTCCTCAATTTCAAAGCCCCTTATGAAGCTCTTTATAGCCATTTCCCAGATTACTCCCTCCTAAAGTATTTGGTTGCTCCGATTTTGCCACAAAACAATAACTTTTCTACTGATAAATTTTACCCCAAAGTTGTGCCATGTGTCCTTTTGGGATATCCTGCTACTAAAAAAGGTTATAAGATACTCAATCTTCAAGATCAACAAGAATACGTGTCTAGGGATGTCACCTTTGTTGAAGAGGTGTTCTCCTTCCACCCAACCTCTGCAGCCCAGTACTTAAACCTTACTCCCATATCCATGAACCAACAAAACTATGACATTTTATCTGATGATTTCCTGTAGATTTCTGATTCAGTTACACCCTTCTAACTAAAACCAACTCCAACTGCCACTTCACCTATACGAACTTCATCTCCTCAAAACACACAACCTAGTCCACCCTCTATCTTAACCCCACCATCCATCCATGATACTTCACTTGCTCATCTCAAGAGATCTACCAGAAACCACATTCAACCCTTATGGCATAAAGATTATGTGACTAATACTCCATCTGCAATATCAAACCTTACATCCACCATTATAGCTCCGACCTTTAACTGTTTCATGTCTATATTGGTAAAGACCAATGATCCTACAATACTTTAAAGAAGCAGTGTATCACCAGCGCAGGGTTACAGTCATCAATAATGAGCTTGAGGCCTTGGAACTTAACATACATGGGATATAAACGAATTACCCGCATGTAAGGTTGCTATAGGTTTTAAATAGTTATTTAAAACCAAATAAAACATTGATGGATCCATTGAAAAACACAAAGACAGACTCGTTATTCTGGGCTGTCAACAGAAATTTAAAGAAAACTACACATAGACTTTTGCCCCAGTTGCCAGGATGACAAATATGAGAAAACTTCTTGTGTTGCAGCAATTCAGAACTAGTTTACTGTGCACGTGGATGTATCAAATGCCTTTTTATATGGCAAGTTGTAAGAGGATGTTTATATGACCTTATACCAGGGCTACACTCATAAGGGATGCATAATTCAGCTTGGTTCCCTTCCTATTAATTCAGGTAAATCCTCTATGGTATGCAAATTAAAGAAGTCATTGCTGGTCTCAAGCAAGCACACCAACTTTGGTTTTCTAAGCTGTCAAGTACACTTTTTGATCTTGGATTTACGTAGCTAAAAACATACTATAGTTTATTTATCAGAACCAACAACTCTCTTGTTGTTGTTGTGTTGGTTTATGTGGATGATCTCTTAATCTATGCCAGTTCAATATCTGAAACTGATCTACTAAAGCTAATGCTTTCATCAGTATTTCATATGGAAGACTTAGGCCCACTGAGGTACTTCTTGGGCCTGGAGGTTGATAGATCTCCCACTAGTTTTTTCCTATCTCAGAGGAAATATGTATTGGATATTCTGAAGGAACACAACATGGTTCAAGCTAAACCAGTGCTCTTTCCCATGGATCCAAACCAGAAGTTAACTGTTGACAACTATGATATACTTTCAAATCCAACTACTTATCAGAGATTACTGGGGAAACTGATATACCTCACAATTACTCGATCTGACATTGCATTCACAGCGCATATCCTAAGTCAGTTCATGAATAAGCCAACAACTATGCATATGTAAGCTGCTAAACGATTGCTTCGGTACTTGGCAGGAACGACTTTACAGGGAATTCTACTTGCTTCTTCAAGTGCTGCAACTCTTACAACTTACTGTGACAGTGATAGGGCATCAAAAATCTACCAGCCACGATACTCAAATGTGATAGTCAAGCTGCCTTAGCAATAGCTGCAAGCCTATTCTCCATGAACGAACCAAACATATCGAAGTGGACTGTCGCATCATCTGTGATCACATCAAAGCTAGTACTTTGAAGACTTTACATGTATCCTCCAGTATGCAAATTGCAGATGTTCTAACAAAGATCCTTCCAGTCCAGCAACATCAGTACGTACTTGGCAAGATGAGAGCTTCACACTCACCTTACTCTCCATCTTGAGGGGACGTATTGAAGGGCTGATATGGTATTTTATATATGGAGCATGTGACTTACATATAAGAAAATGTTGGTTAGAATGTTGAGCTCTTTTTTTATTATTTTTCTACTTATGAATATTTAGCTTATTTAAGGTTATAGACTGTAATCATTGGATATAAAATCATATGACATTCTTATCAGGTCTCTTTATGTATGAACAAAGAATCCTCAGATTAGCTTCCTTTGATCCTGAAATTGAGAGGACTTTTAAACCACGAAGAAGAGTGCAAGGCGGAGTAAAGGAAGCGAAATAGTCAAGGGTGATCAACATGATAACCAACTGTGGTACCCAGTGGGAAGATGATGGATGATAAAGATAGTGCTATTTGACAGTATGG
>PHNY01265309.1:25293-36943 GCA_003724115.2 Anethum foeniculum | reverse complement strand
TAAAAAGTTAAAATAATAATAAAGTCATGATAAAAGAAGAGAGACGTGGTTTATGTAAAATGAGTTTTAATTTTTGCTCAAAAAAACTTTGTAGCTTAATGGTTGGAGGCATGAATTGATTATAGGAGCTCTTGGATTCGATTCACTACAAAAACATTACTAACTTCATTTTTTTATATCAAAAAGAGAGGAGTGGCATGTCAATGTAATTTTGTGAAACATAAGGGTAAATTTGTACTTTCATAGGGGGTTTATTGGCTCAAAATACCCCTATAAAATTCCCTTGTTCTCCTCTTATATATATAATAGATAATAGATATTTTGCAGCAGATTAATAGTATATTATGAATACTATTGTTGATTTGTACTAATATATTTATGATATTTGGGGCTCCTTTTCCATATTGAGTTATTTTCGGTGTCGTTTGCATGCCATGCGGCATTGCCCTTGACCCAGTGTGCATATGCATCGTAGATCACTACCCCCTTCACCGGAAATCTGTCTCATCTCCGATGACTAGGTAGCTCTTTTTCTCCATTTCCTTCTAAAATCTATATATTAAACTAAATATCAATAAATCCACACATGTACACTATCTTTGATCTTGTCAAAACAATGATAAACTTACCTATGTTTCAAGAATTTACCTGGTACACATTGTGTGTAATGTAACGTAACTTGTTGTACCTATTGGATTTCGATTTTATATGGATAATTACAATCACAATACTCCATATCAATATGTTTATAGACACCCTTATGCACATAATTATCCCTACACATCCCCACCACAAAATCAGCCATACCATCATCATAATCAACCATATCATGTGCAGTACTACCGGTATACAGGGCATCCATCTAGCCACAGTTATCCGTATCCTTACCCATACCCTTACTTAACACAGCCAGGTCCTCGTGTAACCACCTCGAGTTCGGAGTATAGTACTTACCATTATTCATCACATTCTAGCCCGGTGTTATATCAGTACCGCCAGCTGCACCAGCATTCCACTGCTTTACCTGAGCCGAGTATTAAACGTCAGAGTTCGTTTCAACATGGTCCAAATCGTATATATTATCGACAACATTCAAGGCCTTTACGGCCTCCTGAAAGTTTGGGATCGGAAGATAATGAATCAGTATGCAGTGCTAATGTTCCTAGTTACACTTCCATTTACCCACCTAATGAAGATTGTTTAAGTTACATGCAGTCTGCCCCTGCATCTCCACATGCACGCTCTGAATCGTCAGATAATGATGACCCTCCTAGTAGTTCAGATGTTAATTATTCTGGGGAGATTGTCTCTCCCAAACCCCATCCGTATTTGAAGCATTCAATTTCATATGTTGATCCAGTAACACGTGGTCATCAAAGTCGACAAGTTGTTCAATATACTACGTCCAAAGATTCGTTGAAGTTGTTGCTTTTGCATGGTAATCTTGACATATGGATTTATGAGGCAAGGAATCTTCCAAATATGGATCTCTTTTATAAAGCTATAGGAGAGGTGTTAAACAAGTTACCGGGGAAAGTTGGTACACTCACGAGTGATCCATATGTGTCGATATCTGTCACAACTGCTGTGATTGGAAGAACTTATGTGATTCCTAATAATGAAAATCCTTCATGGATGCAACACTTTTATGTTCCTGTGGCGCATTATGCTGCTGAAGTCCACTTCTTTGTCAAGGATAATGATATTTTGGGGTCTCAGCTTATGGGGATAGTATCGATTCCTGTAGAAAAGATTCACTCTGGAGGTCAAGTTCAGGGTCATTTTCCAGTCATTAGTACGAATGGTAAGCCGGCAAAACCAGGAGCTCAATTAAGCTTGTCTATTCAGTATACCCCCATAGAAAAGTTAACAAAAGATCACAACGGAGTAGAAGCTGGTCCTGATTACCAAGGTGTCCCTTCCACATACTTTCCACTCAGGAGAGGTGGAATAGTTACTTTATACCAAGATGCTCATTTTATTGATGATAACCTTCCGAAGTTTGAACTTGAGGACGGCATGCCATATGTCCATGAAAAATGTTGGCACGATATATTCCATGCAATTCGTGAGGCTCGACATTTGATTTATATTGCTGGGTGGTCAGTGTGGCACAAAGTTCAACTGGTTCGTGATTCTTCTGATACTGAGGATAGCAGCACACTAGGTGAACTTCTGAAGTCCAAATCACAAGAAGGAGTTCGGGTACTTTTACTTTTATGGGATGATCCCACTTCGAGGAACATTATGGGCTACAAAACAGTAAGCTCTCGCCGATAAATGTTGTAACTGAGCGATAAATATTGAAAGATGCATCACTAAATAAAGTATACGTTGATTATGAAATGCAGCCTTATAACCGGTGCTGCATGTTTACTAAAGTATCATTATATTTAGAGACTTACAATCAGGGGAAAGTTTTTTCTATACCTATACCTCAGTAACTCAGCTGTCCTAGTATCAATTCACATCAAAGGAAAGTTCTATATTATTCTGAGAGCCCAAATTAGCAACTCTGCTAACCATTTCGAAGACCTGAATGATCATATTTCAGGCATCTCTCAGCTTTCAACCTATGATTAACAAAAAGCTACCCTAAATATTTCATTGGCATCTTACCCTCAAGAATTACCAAACATCCTGAAATTTGATAATTTTTACTGACAACTAAATAAACTATTCATTTTTTACCAGTTGATAACTCTTCCAAAGCTACCCTAATCTAAAGACAATTTACGTTTGATCACTTTGATCTTCCTGATGACATAAAGAGGCTGCATTTTTACAACTGAAATTATACTTTAAAGGTATTTGTAGGAATTACATGAAAAGGAAACAATGCGCTCCTTTCCCTCAAAACACTTGAGCCTGCAAGGCCCTGCAACTTTCCTGTTGTCTGCAGAGTCAGAGATTTAGAAATCTAAGATCACATTTTTTAAGGGTCATTATTTTAGCTCTTCAGTTCATACTGCCAATATCATACCTTCCTAGAGGTATTCCTATTTAATTTCAAGAAAGTTGCGTGCAGAAAATAATTAGCAGTTAAACCTTTTTAATAAAATAAATTGCATTTCATCCTCCAGCAAAGGATGAAGTCACTTGTACATTGAGTTACATAATGTAGTACTATGCTTGTCAAATACCTTGTAGTCAATACCAAACTTCGAAATCCTAGTTACATTTTAATTCTTTAGATAGTGTCCACCAAAACTATAATGATACAATTTATCTTCAATCATATGCATTTCTATATGGATATAAATTAGAAATTATGTGTTTATTTTGTTACATAAATATATATCATTGAGCTCGAATTTTATTCCGATGTTATTTTGATTATAGATTGTCTCCTTCTTAGAAATGTTATACTTGAACCATTCAGGATGGGCTGATGCAAACTCATGATGAGGAAACTCGGCGTTACTTCAAGCACTCTTCAGTGCAAGTCCTACTCTGCCCACGTGTTGCTGGAAAGCGACATAGTTGGGTTAAAAAGAAGGTATATTGCATAGGGCAATACATTTTGAAGGTTATAAGAACTTAAAAAGATTTATGTAGATGTTCAAAAACTTCATGTAGTTCTGTTATCACAGTTGATCAATTGAAGTTATATATTAACCTCAGTCTACATGTATGTTAAGTTATGTAATTGAAATATTTAAAGACACAAGTTCCTTTAGTCAAAACTATTTTATAGCATGACTTCAAGTTTTTCTTGACTTGTTGTTCTTGGTTCTATGTGCTAGTTAATAGTCAGTTTGATCATTTCTTTAAAGATTACATACGGGCACCCCAACTTCTGAGAAAAATGTCACTGTAAAATTTTCGGAGTTTTTACTATTTCTAGTTACATCAACAATTTATGTAAGCAAGAATTATTATATTCTTACAATAAATTGACCCTGCTGACACTTTCATGTTTAAGTGCTTCATAAAGAAGTTGGCAAATGTCATTCTCTTCTGAATCTTGTTCAGTTTCCCAGTCATAAAAATTGCACACTGAAGTTAAGGTTTTGTGATCAGGAAGTTGGAACAATTTATACACATCATCAGAAGACTGTAATAGTGGATACTGATGCTGGAGATTATAAAAGGAAAATTATAGCTTTTCTTGGAGGACTTGATCTCTGCGATGGGAGATATGATACTCCACACCACCCTATTTTTAGCACATTGGAGACGGTGCATAAGGATGACTATCATAATCCAACCTTTGCGGTAAGGTCATTGCTCTTATTTGTCTTTTGCACTCCTTATCTTACCATGTTTAGTGAACTGAATTACTCCTTACTGTTGCCTTTACTCGATCTGAGAACTTTATATTTCAGTGTTAATCAAACTAACATAACAGCCTTGAGCATACAGTTTGGGTGTCCTTTTTTTGCCAAAGCTTGAGCTACATGATCTCCTTCTCCCTCTGAATAATCTGGATATAATTTCCTAGGCCATCTTCATGTCAAGTCTTGTGCGAACTTGACAGCTTTCTTATTTGTCAAAGAAGTATTTAAATTGTAGTATAATTCGTTATCAAAAATACTACGAATGGAATACCAATTGTGTATTCAAGCATGCAGAGCACTAATGCATGGATAACTAGTGCTCTTGCTGTATACGCCTAAACAGGAAACAATTTCTTAGGTTATGAATCCTTGAGCAACTCAAACACAAGACTTTCAGCATTCGTTTATATGCTAACTTGACCAGCCTGGGCTACATATTTAGGGTAGGTAATGGGATTCCAAAGGATCCCATTACCATAAATGCTCTTGTAGATCCAAATTCCTAATAATTTACTTATCCAATACGTAGATCTTAGCCTTTGAATACTAATGCATGACTTAATCCTTAAAGAAAACTTTTGTGCCAGCTTAACCTCTAAGTACTCTAGCTAGTTAACAAATATTATGGATGTGACTTTCTATAGTTGCCGAGAAAAAAGAGTGAGAATGTTAATATTTGCATTATTTCACTTTTTTGAGTTTGAAGTTCTGTCATTATGTTCAAAAGTCCATTAGTCGTCGTTATCACAAGTAAACCATGTCTAGAGTTGTTTGATTTCATTGGGATCAAAAATTCTCCGCGCATCAAATGTTCTTGCGAATTCATTTTTACTCTTCAGTCTCAGTTTCCAAGCAACTGTAGTTGTTTAAACACACGTATATTTTACTGCAAGTCTGATAGATTTTCTCGAATGAACATTTTTGGTACCTTTATAAAACAGGGCAGTCTTTTATTTTGTCTACAAGATCTGGAAAAAGATGCTAAACATTAAAAACTACATGTCTTTGACAGGCGAAGGTGGCTGGGAGTCCTAGAGAGCCATGGCATGACCTACACTGCAAAATTGATGGTCCAGCAGCATATGATGTTCTGACCAACTTTGAGGAGCGCTGGGAGAGGGCTGGAAAGCCCCATATCATGAAAAAGCTGAAGATATCATATGAAGATGCTTTACTTCGAATAGATAGAATCCCTGATTTACTTGGGATGTCTGATGCTCCATTTCTTGATGATAGCGATCCTAATGCTTGGCATGTCCAGGTAATCTGTAACGAATTTACTGCAAGAGTTTAATTCAAGCAACTAATATTAATTTGCACAAATGTATCATAGTAAATACTCTTTTGCAGATTTTTCGTTCAATTGATTCAAGTTCTGTTAAAGCATTCCCTAAAGACCCAAAGGAAGCCACGTACAAGGTGGGCTACAAATAACTTAGTTTTACGATCTAAAAAGTTCCACTTTCTTTTTTTCTTCTGAAACTTTACGAATTTCTGTAACAGAACTTAGTCTGTGGGAAGAATGTTCTTATTGATATGAGCATACATTCAGCATATGTAAATGCCATCCGTTCTGCCCAACATTTCATCTATATTGAGAATCAATACTTTATCGGGTCCTCGTTTAATTGGAGTGCTTACAGGGAGTTAGGTGAGCTGTTATTCTTTAACTAGTATAAGTGCATGACTAGCGTGTGTGTTAATTTTCTAAGTTCAAATTAAGTTCTGTTGTATTTAAAGTAAACAGAAGCTTCCGTGTGTATTTAAACTTCACAGTTTCATTTTGTATCATACTGTAAATGGTGTATTTGTAACCTTGGTCCTAAAGTATTAGGGACATTAATAGGATTTGTTTCGAGGGTGTTGTCTGGAACAAGGTATACCGATATTATAGATTTACAATATGATCTCTGGGAATGTAGGAAAAAGAGCGTTGCAGCTTTTAGATACAGCGTCTCCGAGTAGCATGTAAACTTAATCAGGAGCATTAGTATTGTACTAGCTAAGCATCAGAATGAGATATCTTAAATTTGAAATTTAGAATTGAGTTTATAGGGTCATTGAAGCTTCTGTACCAATGTAACATGGAAGACACGTGAAAAAACTTAAAAGAAGAGAGTTTTTTTTTTTTTAAAGTAAAATATAGAAGCTTAAGTTCATAGGAAGTCATTAAAGCTTGTGTATCAATCTAATAAACTATAGAAGCCAAATGATAGAAGTCAGAAAAATGGTTGCAGCAGACACTTTGCAATTCTTTCTTGTAGAATGAATTTGTTTGTTTCGGTTTTGCTAGGGAAGATTGTTCGGTAGTTCTCTTGTTTCTTGTTTCGCCCTTTATAGTTAAAAACATTGCACTAATCGAAAATGTGTATTCTGTATATCTTCAGGTGCTAACAATTTGATTCCAATGGAAATTGCCCTAAAGATTGCCAATAAAATCAGGGCACATGAAAGGTTTGCAGTATATATTGTTATCCCAATGTGGCCAGAGGGTAATCCGACCAGTGCTCCCACTCAAACAATATTGTTTTGGCAGGTATCTTAATTGCTAATCGTGTATGTCCTATAATAGGGGAAGTGCATAGCGTGATGGTCAAGTTACAAAAAGCATAACTGGTCGCGCTTAAAACTTCTCATTACCATTTTTGAATAGCATACATTGCCTCTACAGATTTCATATTTCCAATGTGTTGAAGTGAACATGAATTCATTGTTCCTTTATCGATACTACAGCACAAAACAATGCAAATGATGTATGAGACCATATACAAGGCTTTAGTGGAAGTCGGACTTGAAGATGCATTTTCACCACAAGATTATTTGAACTTCTATTGTTTAGGGAATCGGGAGGAATATGGCGAAGATGGACCACCTGATTGGGTTCCTGGTGCTGGAACACCTCAGGTATCTACACTTGACCACTCCTCAGGTTTGTTATGCCTATTACGTTCTTACTTGAATTACTATGCATGTATGTATGAGCTCACCCTAACTGTATTCGGGATCCTTTCATCGTTTTCTAATCTTAAACATCCATCTGTCCTTGGTGCATATCAGCTGGAAACAAACTTCATTTCTGTTTATGTATTTAGGGTCTATGTCGAAAGAGCAGAAGATTCATGATATATGTTCATTCGAAAGGCATGATAGTAGATGATGAATACATCATATTGGGGTCTGCAAATATTAATCAACGTTCCTTAGAGGGCACCAGAGACACAGAGATAGCTATGGGAGCTTATCAACCTTACCATACATGGTCAAAAAGAGTTTCAAGCCCTAGAGGACAGGTAAACACGAGAGCTGATAACTTTTCCTAGTGCTAATGTATTGTAACCAAGTGAATGTCATTACTGAAACATGAAAATAAAGATTAGGATAGAGTGAAAAGGGAAAGATTATAGCTTGGACGTGGCGTTGTGTATTTATGCTTGCAGTTTCATCAACTTCACTTTGTATACTGATGAATTCTAACTTAACTATCCTGCCGTATTGCCTACAAACAAGATTTAGGATCAGGATCGCTACAGCAGGTGTTCTACTAACCATTCCATAGACGGAAAAGGCATCATATGGCAAACATCTCTAGATAAGGCGTCGTGGCTATGTTTGTTTAGCAGGATTATAATCCATGAGGCTAGGAATATCTGCATTTGCTATCTTTCACTATGTCTGAAATCTAAAATTAATCCAGAAGACTAATATTAATCACTTTAAAGCTTATTCCCGGGGGACTATTATTAATCCACATGACGAAATTTAGTTGATGGATCTGCAATTGAATGAAAATATCTAACCATTATCTGGAAATGTTTCATTTGTAGATACATGGATACAGAATGTCATTGTGGGTAGAGCATCTTGGAGTTGTCGAGGACTGCTTTACGCGACCAGAATCTCTAGAATGTGCAAGACGAGTGAGATTGATGGGGGAGTTGAACTGGAAGTTGTTTTCATCTGATGAAGTTATAGGTATGAGGGGACATCTCATGAAGTATCCTGTTGAAGTAGAAAGGAATGGAAAAGTAAAGCCTCTTCAAGGATGCGAAACTTTTTTAGATGTAGGCGGACGTATAATTGGATCATTTATAGGCATTCAAGAAAATCTTACCATTTGATTACGATATACAGAAATATGCACAAAACTGTTTAATACAGCAAGTTTCGTTCTGTACTGCTGTACATCGGGACTTCTCCCTAACCATGCTAAATGTGACAACGATTAACATGAGGTTTTCGAATTAAGATTATACACCATGATTGCAAGTACGAACATGAGGTTTTCAAAGTGACAACGTACATTTATACAGGTTTTCTCGCCAAAGATGTTAGCAATGTTACATTCCGGTATCCTTAAGGGGAGGAAACAACACTCTGCTATTAAACATAGCTAATGCTCAAAAAGACATTCCTTCCCTTATCTTGGTCCTCACCTAAAAGTTTTTCTTTTGATGGCTTGTTACATTTGGCGAATGCGCCCAAATAATTGATATTTCATCTTAAGAAGAAATAGGTTCTTCGGGCTCCAGTACTTGATGAGGTGCTCTTAAAAACAGAAAATGGGTTACTGTATATCTATGCTGCTAATAAAGTGCTTGAACTTGCTTACAAAACTCGAATGTTCTTTTCAAATAAATTGAATAAACCTAATATAGTTGTAGTATCACTCATATTGTACATTATGACCTGAACAAACATTTTAAGAAGATGTGCTGCTGCTTACAATATCAGAAAAACTATGTTAACTGGGGTTTATTGAAAATGAAGCAAGCTACTGATTATATGGGAAGTTCTCGACTGTAGATGCTTGACTTCACCCAGCCAATAGCTCAGTGTACAAGAAAGTCAAAGGACCTGCAATTTTCTGCGCAGAAATAACAAAGTAGATGAATCTAGTAACTTTTTAAGGGGGAGGGGGGGCTATGGCTTCAGATCTATCCTTTTATATAAATATATAATTATTTTCCGCACTCACATACATGCAGTGTATTTTCCTCTATCCAGAAGTCAGAGTCCAACTATTTTCAGAAAGCCCAACTAAAATTCAAATTCCAATCTCGACTGTACAAGTTCAATTTAAACTTACTTATTATCTTAATTATAACATTTTTTAGCTAATAACTTCTATAAATCACGAACAGCAGTACAAAGTTAAACAAGCTTGATATGGTCCCCGAAATGTAATTTAGATACATGTTTGTGTCGAAGTTAATGATTTAAACAATTGCTTTCTTCCACCAGATTATAAAAGATAATTGGAAAAATTCATGTATACAGGAACTCACCTCACTGTAGCACAAGAGAGAATTCCTCTAAGCTTGATGGTTTAGCAAGCCAGTTGTTCAAAAGTGGACTCTCTTTAACAATCTTAGATGCTGATCGGTATCCTTCAGCCCCTTCCTGCAAATACATTTAATGAAAGAAATTATAGTACATAAGTAATATGCTATCATGTATCGACTTTTCTGAGAAGAACATATAAAAGAAATGCTTAGGATGTAGTGTGAAGGCTGGGATTATTAGTCAACAAAAAAAAACTTCTATAAGAGAGAGCCACGTAACCAGCTAGTTCAGCCCCATACAGCAGACTATATAGAAGATAAATAAACTAGGATGATTGAAATGTAGGTTGAGATCATGACCAGATGTCTGTTGGCTTTAGGTCATTATATTGGCAGTGAAAAATCTTGAAGGAAGGAAATTTGAAGGGAAACAGATTATGTTTTGAGGGTTACAACCAAAAGAGATTTACCTGAGAGGGCTGCATTGCAAGTGGTTAAGGAGGTCTGGCATCAAAAGTCTCAGTAAAGGGTCCCAGCCTCCACAACTCGGCATTACTATAATACCGAACTCTGAGCATGGATGCTTTGACAGAACTCCAAATTCTATTATTCTAAGCTCAGATTTGGAGAATCCTACTAATTCTGACATAGATTAACACTACATGCCTCAAAGTTCCAATCATTATGATCGACTCTTTAAACTAAAAGTAGGATTTGTGTCAGGGGAAGTGTTTCAAGGAATGGTATATATACGTGTTAGATTTTTATAAATGAATGATAATTTGTAAAAAGTAAACTAAATGTATTCTAAAAGTAAACCAAAACAAAACTATTTTATTATATTGTTCTCATACATCTAAAACTTCCGTAAGGCTCTTTATATAGGCTATAATCCAACAAATACACCTAACAAATAGGTAACCCTATCCCACTAAAATCTCATCTATAATTTCAAAAACTTCATTATCTAATAATTATTCAAAAACTACTTCTAACAACCTAATCAAAATAAATTTAAAAAACCATTCAAATAATTTTAAATTATTATTTCCAACACTCCCTCTTAATTCAAAAAAAAAATTAAAATTTTAAATTTTAAATTTAGGACCGTTATCACCGGGTTGTAGTGGTCGTGGCATGAATTATGAGTTTTAAGTTATAATTGTTATGTGATTATCTGTATCGTATGTATCGAATAAGAATATGAAAGTTTATCGAAAGTGTTTGTTTCGTATATCATATCGTATAGATTATCGTATTTTGTTATATGTGTATATGTTGTTTGGCCCTACTAGTTGAATCAATTTGTTTCTTGCTGGGCTGTATAGCTCATTACTTACAATTTTCAAGTTCGGTTTAAGATTCGAGTTGAATAGCATTGAAGTTCGAGGACTTAGGTTTGAAGTAGATTGACTTGTGGACTTCCGTTAGCCATGCTTTTGTAATATTTAGCTTTGTAACATATTTTTGATCAATAAATTGTATTGTATTTTAGTTTTGAATTCAGAATTAATAGTCTGAAAAGTTCGGGCTGTTTCACTTATCACAAAGGATAAGTTTATCTTCACTACACACTGCTACAAACCAAACCCAAGATGACAAGTGTAAAGGACATGCTATCATCCAAAGATCAAATTATCCTTCCACAATTTTCTTTATTGATTACACACCACGCACTTTAACTTCTAATACAAACCACACACTTTTACTTCTTTTAAGAAAATAATCATTACATATATTCTTCATTTAACCATTACAGACTATAGAAAAAATTCTAGATCTAATATGTGAACTAAATTATGAAAAATGATAAGGTGCACACTCGACTACCTTTCATCTAAATTAACAAACAAGTATTTTCGTTTAATTGTAGATTTACTAATGTATTAACCTACACCGAATTTCAATATGACATTCCTATACTATGTGTTAACAGTGCCAACTTAAGGTAATGAAACACACAGAGGGAGAGGCAAGAATGCCAGGAATTTGAGGAAGAAACACACAACTTTGAGGTAAAATATGCATCCAAGAATGTGCCCCATAAATTAAGACAAAACTTGGTTCTCAAAAATTTGCGTATCTTTT
>PHNY01265309.1:2020-20686 GCA_003724115.2 Anethum foeniculum | reverse complement strand
TTCAAAAAAAAAAAAAAAAAATGCTCTAGGTGTAGTAACACTTCAAAACTCAAAATCAATCACAATATCACCAAATTACGGCAAATCAAACGCAGACACTTCACATTTAAACATTCTATCTTCAATTAAACACAAATTAACAACTAAAACCACAATTCACCTCAAAATCAACCACAATTTCACCGAATTACACGAAATCAACCAGGAACACTACAAAACTAAACATTATAGCTTCAATCAAACACAAATTCACAACCAAAACCACAATTTCCAAAAAAACACACCGAAACAAATGCAATAAAATTGAGTAACGTAATCGAAACCTTGAAAAGGAGAGGAGACGAGAAAGGCGGCGAGAACGGTGACTTCACGGCCTTGAGGCTTTCCTTTCTTAGGCAGAGAGTTGTATTTTGAAAATACGGCTTGTGATACTTTCTCTCCCCACCGTTTATCAACTGACGATGACGGCGGTGATGAAAACGACGTCGTTGTGGTGGTGAAAGAGGAAGAACGAGACGCCATTGAAAGAGAGCTCCGGTGAAGATGAGCTCACTTGTGTGTGAGAGCGAGAGGGACAGAGGGAGTGGATAATTTGAGCTTGTTTTGGACTTTCTTTTTTTATATATATAATATGAGTAAATTGTTATTTATTGGCGTGTCAAGTTCAAAGGCTAAATATTACAAGTAAATGTACGCGCGGTTAATTATTACCGATCCTTATTTCTTACGTAGAACCCCCGATCCTTTATACTTTTTCAATTTTAAAAAAGTTAAAAAAAAAAATTTATATACCGTAATATATATATATATATATATGTAAAATATACATAATTTCTTTCAATTATAAAATATACAGTGGATTATGATCCTTAATTATGCTTGAACAACCTAGAACAAAGCAAAGAAATCAAGAACAAGTTCTTGGTTACTATTCATGATCACTTTCAATATACTAATTCAAATCTTAAAAATAAGCCATGAAAAACTTATCTTACCTTAGTTAGGATACAAGGAGGCTTGGGAATTATTTTTATGATTTTAGAGGACTTGGAAGTTGGATTTTGAAATCCAATTTCCTTCATTTTTTTGTTTTGGCCGAATGAAGAAGAAAAAAAGGGGGTGGGAGTGTTTTCTTACTTTTGCTTTTGATGTTGGCTACTTCTTGATATGTATTTGATGTATGTATATATTAATCATGCTTTCAAGAAGCTTTCAAGGCTAGTAATCTAGCTTTGGTACATCCTTTTTCCCTAAAACATGGATCATCACGAAATTCAAACTAATGGCTAACTAGATTTTATCTCCTTATACTTCTAGTTTGGTCTTTGGTTTGATTTTCAATTCCTTTAGTTTGCATGGCTCTTTCATGAGGTTTGCATGGGCTTACACTTCGTTATAAGCCAATAACGGCTACTAATTAATCTCGTTACGTTATTCCGAATAAATTTTTGAGAACGCTTTGCGATATCATTCTTTGATTCATGAATCCTTGTTAATTCTCATACTTGGACTTGTGTGCTTTGTAGAATTTATGTTTTATAATGTCCTTTAGTACAACATAATCCTCGTATTATTCGATAGCTCGTGAATAGTGTTGTTTTTAAAAGTTTACCTTTTGCGAAAACTAACGACTTTTACATACACTTATTTCAATATAAAGAAGTACCGTGAACTCGGATTATCAATTTTCATACTCGAATATAGTGTGACCACAAAAATTTCATTAATCAGCAAAGTTACTATTCAGTGTCAACTTTTACAATTGTCAGAAATTTAGGAATATTACAGTGATGATTTCTTTTTTTGTCACAGCTTCTGATCAAATTTGATATCTTCGCAATAACCGCAACATACTAAGTTCGACCAACTGTTCTCCAAGGTTTACAATTATATCTACACACCCATTTACAATTCTATAGATGATTGATGGTATTCTTTTTGTTATAATGAGTGTATGATCATGTGTATTTGGTTAGTTTTTGTATTCGTATATCTTGAATGAGATTTATTACGTTAAGTTGTAATATAGATGCTAAATCATTGATCTTAAACTAATTGGGTCAATTAATGATTGCAGAAGCAAACATACTATGTTGTTTTCAAATAGTTCAAAAGTTATGTTGTTTTATGCTAATTTATTAAATGTTGTGGTTGGACTAGATATTGTCTTGTTCGTAAAATTAAACATTTACGTTGCGTGAGCTTGTGCAATTTGTTAGTGTCAAAACTTGTTGTAAGATGCCTTGCAGGTGTCTGATTCAAAGCTTATGAATTTATTAGTTCTTTAATCTAAAACTATATGTAGTTCTTATGAAACTGAGGCAAGTATATTGGTGTTCTAAACCTGATTAGAAATAGATTATTTGTTATAATTTGAACCTAGTAATATCAAATGATTTGTTTTCATGGTTGCTCTAATTTGAACGTAGTAATATGAATGCTATTTTTAATTCATGTTTATGTCTTTGTATAGGCATATTTGTGTATAATGATTTTGTGATTATCATTGTTGAGGATATACTCCTTTAAAAAATATTATTTTGAAATGCATTGTGTTTTATACAGCTCTTGATTTTAAAAAATTTCTTTTAACTTGATGAAATATGGTTGACATGATCATGTGGATATAAAATTTGTTGCAGACTGTGATACAGTGACTGTGTATGTCAGTACCATGGATCCAAGAGAGTCATCTTGTGTTTCAAAAGATGTTCAAGTTGCTGCAGTACAAAGATCAAAAGTTCGTGCCAAAAGGAACTATCCAGAGGTCAATGCACTCCAAAAGAAAATTACTGATATAGGTTATAGGTTCGTAAACATTTTATATAATACACAAAAAATTTACTAAAACTTTCGATTTTTCTGGGTCATCTTTACATTTGATTAGCCCCTTTTCCTTGCACATTAGGATGTTGAAAATTAATAACGAAGAGGTTCCATCAACAGAATATATATCCTGTTAGTCAAGTGTAAACATGGTAGCACTAATACGTAGTGTTATATATAGCCTCAGGCCCTGGAAAGTGTTAGTTGCAACATACTACTTTCAGCAGACTTAGCTCCTCCCTTTCTCTTTCATAGTTCCCTTCCCCTTCTAATTCTGCACATACAAATCTTACAAGCAGAGTATAATACCTATTGCACCGAGTAAATATGTTTTTTTACTTGTTTTATTTGTTTTTTGTTTCTGCAGATTATAGCTGTTCAAGACTATATTGAGCCAAGATAATCACTTCTGATGTTACTGCTCTCCTTTGATTAGCCAACTTTATCGAATCTCATATATGATCACATCTTATTTTTTTGTAGTAGTAGTACATATTTAAAAATTTATGACTTAAATAGTATGACCAGATGGACCCGAATTCTGTTATGTAATGGTTATCTATACTTTAAGTGGTCCATTAGAGTATACCTAATTTGCATTGCAGATCTTATTGTAGTTTTCGGCTTTTTATTTTTATCAAACACTGTCATTGCTATTTTCAAACTGTTTGTCGCGTAATATAAATTGCCATGTTCAAATGTAGAGGCAATGTATAAGTATTCATCTTCAAGAAGAAGTGTATGTGTGCTTGATGCTAGAGCTAGACTTTAAAGTCATTTTTCTCCCCTCTGCTTTTGTGTAACTAGATAGATGGCAGTTAAGTAAAGCTTCTTGTTAGTAGTGCCCATCATGTATTTTGTGATGGTACCAATTTTTATTTCTCTTTTTATTTTACGATTGCCCTTATTTTTCACTCTTGTATCGAATTTGTCACTTTTTCAATATGAGAAAGAATTAATATTTAAGATATAATAGTGGGGAATGTTGAGTTGCATGTATCTCATTAGACTGCCTAGTTTTCTTACTTTCTTCTTTTTATCAAATTTAATATAATTTTTGTATTTGCACGAATTTGATTGAAAATAGCTTTTTTGATTTTTTGAAGATCATTAAATCTGAGAGTCAAAATATTTCAATTTTAATATTTATTTAAATTAAGTTTTCAATTTTTTCTTCAAAAATTTATTTTTTTTCTAATTTTTTAAAATATTTTAAATTATAGTTTTCAGGTTATAAATTAAAATTTTGATATAAATTTAAAAAAATCATCTTTAAAGAAAAGATATATTTTAAATATTATTTAATCACCTCAATATCAACTCTCCATCCAAATAGGGTAAGGGTTAAACCTCTCCTTACACAACCCTAACATCCAAATAGGGTAAGGGTTAAATTCAACCTAACCCAACCCAACATAGCTAACCCAGCCCAACTCTGCCCTTCCCAACCCTTATCCAAACAGGGCCTAAAAGAAGCAAGTAGATATAAGGACATTATCACCGAGTTATATAATGATGACCCAAATCACCAACACGAAGGTGGAGTTATTATCGAATTTGATTAGGAGTTGGCATCTACTGTACGTGACATACTTGAGTGTTTGCACATGCCACTACGATTTTTTCTAATATTTATGAACCAGATATACATCATGTTATCATTAAATGTGTTAATATTGTTACTACTTTACGTGATATTGAAGAAAATGAATATTCTTTTCTGTTATTTTTCTCTATGAAAGTTAAGTGGATCGAATACTTTACAGAATTTTCTTATATTTATGGTATTGCATGTCTTCTTGATCCTGGTGTTAGAAAGAAAGGTTTAGAAAACATGTTAGAGCATTATTATGAAGCGTTAGGAGTTTTATATAATCATATGCTTTATATGTATATAACTATTTGAATTTGTTGTATCGTCTTGTAGATATGTATGCTCCAAAAACTCAAAGTTTTATACCATCTAAAAGTACTAGTACTACTAGTAGGTTTAATAGTACTATTTCATCTATACTAACCTAAAAACAAAAATGTAGAATTTCAACTTCATCTTTCGTACCTTCTTATGCCACGAGTATGATTAAAGAATTTTGTTTCTTATAGTTATGAGTTAAATGATGATTTTGATATACGAACTTGGTGGAAGAATCATGAGTTAAAATTTCCGGTTTTAGCAAAAATTACAAAGGATATTTTAGTAGTCCCCGCTTCTACAATTGAGTCCGAGTCCACTTTTAGTGCAGGTAGAAGAGTGTTAGATGATAAGAAATCGAGTCTTGCGCTAGACGTGGTAAAGATTCATGTTTCAAAAAAGATTGGGATCAAGTCGAAAAAAGATAACAAAGGAAGAAAGAAGAAGACTCGGACGGCAGTGAAGACGATCCATGGATGACAATGGATACTTCATCAAAACCCGGCACCTCAACTAGCGAATAACAATTATAGATCAAGTAGTGGTAGCTAGTTTTTTTTTTGTATTTTATTTTTATTTGTACTCTTTTAATGTTTTAATGAGGTTTGTTCAATATTTTTAGAGAGAAGTCCTCTCACACAATTTGTAAAATATTTTTTACATAATAAAATTTATACGAGGTACCGCCCACTTTTAACCAAAAATTCAAAATAATTCTAAAAAATCCGATTTGAATTAATTAATAAAATTCATACTATTTTAATCAAATAATATAAAATCGAAATAAATATGAGAAGAAGAAATATGTTATTTAAAATAATTACTCGAACTATTCGTGTGCCTGAACCCGTACAGCTTGCAGAAGCCCGCACAGCTTGCACACCCGTATCCAGCTCGCCGTGCCGGTCAAGAATTATATTCTCCCGGTTCAAGCACCGCCCAGCCCGGCTCGTACAACTCTGTGTGCCGGTTCAGTGCCCTGTGTTCGTGTGCCCGACCCGTGAACGGCTCGGCCGCAACCACACGGACGCACGGGTGACCACCTCGGATCTCTCCCGGATTTGCCCTATTTGAAAATTTCTATAACAATTTATTTAAAAAACACGATGAAAAATTTACTTAGCGTAGTGTGCATTATCTTATATAGTCAAAGAATTTCTATATCATAATTATTATCAAATTTGATTGTAGAAAGTAATATAAAAATATAAAATATTGAATAATTTATTCCACTCAATTTTATGTTTAGATTCTTTAAATTATAACGTAAAAATTTTTATTTTGAAAGAAATGTAAAAGTAATTTTAACTTGAAGAAAAATTATTAAAAATCATAACAAACAACTAAAATCAAATAAAAGATATATTGTTTAAACCAAAAGAAATTATTAAAATTGTCGGCCCCTTGACACCAAGTATGAAAAGAGTAAAAATCTTAATTACCATTTTTGGGCTGCTTCATACCTAAATACGCGGGAGGTGGTGCCTTTTATACCACTAAACACGCCTATACACAAGTCGTATGTCATTGTCCTTCACAGCCATGTTGTTGTCCTTCACAACCATTTACGTATCTTCTTATCACGTCTCTGCCTTCTACTAATTATAAGACATATCAGATAACACTTAATTTGATACGTCTGCGGAAAAAACGTATTTTACCGAAATGGTCATAGTCTTGTCTTATTATATGCACTTTTCAGACTACATGGTTCCTTTGGTTTTATCATTTTCTTTAACCATCATAATGTCGGTGATATATAAAGCGGGACACCACATCCACAATGGTGGTCAAAATTTGAAATGATCATATAAGTTCTTCCATCAAAATTCAGCAGAAAATGGATGTGGGGTTGCACGAGACGAAAGAAGAGGCTTTTAAGCGCCAACAGGTTCTTGCTCATATATGCGAAAAGGGTTTTACGTGCTCAGAAGTATTCAAACTATTACAATTGTTGGGCAACATCAATGGAAATCATGAATAATGGTGGAAGCATGCATACAACATTGCGAAATAAAGTGTTATGAATGATGGCACGCGTGTTTATAGGTTTTAACGGTAAATTGGTTAGAAGAGAAAGGTTTAACTCATTTAATGAATGTAGATTTTTACGGCATAGTAAATTCCATGTGAAGAAAATCATGGGCCAATGTACTATCCCTCGCTTACTTTAGAGATTATATGATCAAATTCATGTTGATTAAGTTTTTACATAATTTTATGTATCATTATGGATCACTTTTTACCACATTTACGTGCATACACAAGTAGGGGGTTTTTGTGAAAATAATCTATTATTTTCTTGAGTGAGGATAAAATTGCGTATATCATACCCTACTCAAACACTGCTTTATGCGATATATAGTTGGTACGTTTGGTTGGTCGATCAGCCCTGTCGTATTAATTATTACGCCTATAATGTATCAAGATGCGCCAACCGAAAACCAAAACCGAGATGACATGAGTCCGGGTCACGCCATTATTTTAACTAGTTTTTAAAACTTAAAAAATAAGTGATCATTTAAATTTTAGTTTCTACGTGTGTGCATTGCATGTTAGACACTTGTCACGCAAAACAAATTTTTATTCAACATCCAAACAAAAATCTGTTATCCATTTTTAGTTAAACTCTATCCAATTCCATATATACGTGACGTGTATCTTGAAGAACATCAAAACAGCAAGAAATATCATTTGTAATATCACCGGATTTTCCTCCGACTATATTTGTACACAACTTTTGTTTTTATGTTACCAAAAATTAAGCTACTACGTACTTTACGGTCCCCTATATTTTATTAAATCTCTTTTAAAATCATGGAAACCAAACAAGAACCCCCACCCCATAATCTCGAAACTCCGGCAGAACCTGCTCCGGCGCCTGCGAGCTATGAGGTTTCTCAGAAGGCCGATGATTCCAACGTTGTTGGCGAAGGTAATTTCTATCCCTTTATTTATTTCTTTGCCACCTTTTGAATAACTAAGTATTTGAATTATTTTATTTGAAATTATGGAGAATAATAAGGACAGCCCATTGTTGTTTATGGATTAATATTAAGATGATAAACTTTTAACTTTTTATGCTTTTGTCTACTAGTTCTTGATTTTCATGCATGATTTATCAAACTTGCATAATAGTTTGTGCATGATAAATAGTATTTTTGTGATGAAAATCTGTCAGTTCACTTATTTCATAAATATATTTTATTTATACAGTAGGAATTTCGAACATGTGCAATGCCCTAACTAGAATAATATAGCATAAATATGTTAGTGAAATCGTGTTCATAACAAATTGTGAGAATATTGAAAGTGACAAGTAGTAATTAGTTCTCCCAGAGAAATGTCCTGACTAGATTTTATGTCATGTTTCAACACTAGAATTCCAATTCATGATCATTAGTCATGCGGAGGGGAAGGAGAACTGTCACTAGGCTATTAACGTATCCCACTTTTGTGCAAGTACTTATAGTGGAATAATTATTTTTACTATATTTTCATTAAGTATATAAAGCTTATAATTTATTTTTGTAAGGAAATCTTGGCAAGATTATATGCGTGTGCTTTTAATTTTCATTTGGTACTTCTTTGTGCTTTTGTCTTTAATGGATTCCGGGATGAGCTTGCATTTTCTACTTATAATATAGCATCAGACTCACTTTCTCAGTTATGTATAGAAGTGTTCTATTTGTATGAACTGTTCAAGTATGTGTAGTCCAGTGGGGGATGTGAGAACCATAGTTGTCAGTCGCTCTAAAAAGCACAACCTCTTGCGGACAGCTGGCCCGTGTTGTTGGGGACAGTCCAAACAGGGCCGGCCCTAGGGATTTGGGTGCCCTAGACGAATGTCGAAAATGGTGCCCCGTACTCTATTTGTCTAATTTTTTTACACATTAATAATTAAAAATTTTATACAACTTATATATGTTATAGGAAAATTTTGGTGCCCCTGCTGAGGTGGTGCCCTAGGCGGTCGCTTTGGTCGCCTTTCCCAAGGGCCGGCCCTGAGTCCAAACTCCGGAGGTGCAACAACCTTGGATTTTCCAGGGGAGTTGTTTCTTGAAGACCAATTGTAATTAGGCTCAAGCTGTAGGAGGCATTAGTCCATTTTCTTCTTTGGATAGATTTTGTAGTCAAAAACGTTTGTGCATTTTGTGGAGTGCAGCTAAAATGAACAATGAAAACTTAGTTTTTTTTTTTTTTTTAATTGTTTACTCTTGTTCCTACTTGATTTCGGTTTCACTATTATAGTAACTTCATATCTTGATTAACATATTTCTAATTTAGTGGATAGTATGGTGAAGGGGTTTTTGTCAAAATTAATTGCTTTCTGATATTAAATTTTGTTTCTGGAGAGATATAATACATATAAGTCTTTTAAGAGAATATTTTACTTTTTTGTAAAAAGCCTGTAAATGTTTAGAATGCTGGAAGATGCTTTCTGTTTTGCATATGATACTAAGCTAGAGTCACTTTAACTTGCTTTGAAGATGCCTTTCTCTTTATAACATATATATATCTTCTACATATTGAAGCTTGAATTGTAAAGCAAAAAAATTTGAGGCAGTTCTTTGTTCATATTAAAGATTGCGTTGGTAGTACGAGACCCTTGTAAGAAAGTTTCCCCTGTCATTTGATACCTGTTCATAGTAGCATCTAGGCCAGAACTATAGGCATGAGTCACTTTGACAAAGGTAATGCAAAAGCTTGTATAAACTGCGCTACTCTAATTTACATGTTTTCTAAATCATTTTGGCAGCTGAGTATTTGAGTTGCTTTGCGCTATCTATATCCTATTCACAGGTCAAGTAAGCATCTTAACCCTGAGGTACTACAGAAGTTTAATAGTACATATTCAATGTAAAATCATGAATCCCTTTCAAGGGATAATCGGAGGATCATGCAGTGAAAAAAACCATAATCTTGAACCCCGTTCTTTCTGCTATAGTTGATTCCATTTTCTAGTTTGCAGAACTACTGGAATGAAGTAAATTATTATGTTCTATAGTAAACACGTAATCATAATATTTATTCTTCTGCGCACTCCATTCACATATTTCTGCTATATTATTGGTTACTTTTCATGTAAGTTTAGTCTTTCATCCTTTGGAAGTATTCCTTTCTCATATTTCTTACTACATGTCTATATTTTCATCCTCGGTCAATTCCTTCAAGAACACTAATTCCATCATAAATCATTTGCAATTAGTTTCGATCAGAATTGGTAGTCTAATGTTATGGGAGGAACCAAAATTCACAGAGTTGAGCCTTGAGACGAAGCCTGGAGCACATGTGCATTACAGAATGTTGAGCCTTGAGACGAAGCCTGGAGCACATGTGCATTACAGAATGTTTTACCAGAACATGCAGACTTTCGCAGTTTTCATGCAGAATAAATGGATGTAGTTAATTATGTCTCGCTAGATTTTCCATGTCGTGGGACCCATTTATTATTAGTAGTAGTAGTAGCGGTAGTAGTGCAATACTTTTTTGTTTGGTAGTACTCAGATTTTATGCAACTCAAATCTTGATGTCATGTTCCTCTAATTTGCCAGAGAATTCAGATCTTTCCATAAAGAGAAGTCCCAAAGAGTATAATGAAAAAGGTAGGTGTTTTGAATGCATTGAATATAGATTGACTTCTTTTTTATTTCTAATCTACCATATGCATGCTGTGAAATGATGTGAATTAGCAAGAAAGATTACTTTCCCCTCGTTTGTGACAAGGATATTTAAATTACATTTAATGATTTGTTTGTTAGTTTTAGATGGAATTTATCATAATCAAAATCAAACTCTCATATTTCTCTCTCAATTTCCAGAGAACACAGTTCTTACAGATAACAAGTCTCACAAGGGGTCTTATGACAGAGGTATGTGATGCAGATCAACTTCGCTTTCTCTCTGTTTTTTTTTCAACATTTTGGTAATCCACAGGATTAGTGTTATAAAATAAAGTAGTAGAAATGAGATGTTAATATACGTTTTGTAAGATTTTGATGAAATGTGCTCTGGAGGTAGTAATTTGGCGGTGTTGTGCAGATTGACTTTTTTTTAGCTTAAAAAGTCCAAGTACACTCCTGTGCTAATTTTTTTTTTATGAAAACAATCCCCTGTTCTTAGGTGCCAATTATTGTTAATCTTAGGGTTTCTAGTGGTTTTGTTTGATCATAAAAATATAACAACTTTATATTTGTTTTCAGATGTTGCTCTTTCAGAGTTGGATAAAGAAAAGACATTATCCTTTATAAATGCTTGGGAGCATAATCAAAAGGCAAAGGTTGAGAACAAGTAAGTCCTATACTCCAACTTTTCTTTATATTATTGTCATGAAATCATAGATGGGCCACAGTGAATTATCGTAACATAGATGGGCTACAGTGAATTATCGTTCCGCGAAATGATACATTCACTCGGTCCTCACAATTTAATTTTCTTTTCTTCCTTGTTTGAGCCGTGGATTTTCTCCCGGTTTTTTAAGTTTAAAGCTACTATATAAAATTCTTCCGCAGATATACCCGGGATATTATTGCTGATATTTTTTGTGTACATCTAAACAAATGAACAGGAGCCAAAAGAAACTTGCTAATGTCAATTCATGGGAGAACAATGAAAAAGCTAAACTTGAAGCAAAACTGAAAAGAGTCGAGGTAATAACCCCCTGGTTGATCCTTATAACTTGGCTGTATACTGATTAATTGAATATCTGTTGTCAGATGTAAAAAATAATATTGGTTCATTTAGGTAAAGGTTTTTACTATTACAACCGACATAGTGACTCCAAAGAAGAAATTTTTACAATCTGATTAAGTGGAACAAATTAACATTACATGCACACGAGATGATGAACATAAAAATTTTAAGTACAAGTGAAACGTTTTTGATCAACCAATTAGTACCTCCATTTAGATTTTCACTAGTTCGATTTGTTTATACATAAATATTAGGGTTACTGTCTAGTTCTATTAGAGACGGAGATGCCTAGACTGAATGCTATATCTATACATAATTACCATTTTGTCGTAAAAAAGTTCATTGATAGCATTTTTGGTGTGTGCAGCAAGCACTTGAGAACAAGAAGGCGGAATATGCAGAGAAAATGAGAAACAAGGCGGCTACAGTTCACAAGGAGGCAGAGGAAAAGAGAGCCATGATTGAAGCCAAACGTGGTGAAGACATCCTAAAAACAGAAGAGATGGCTGCAAAACATCGTGCAACTGGTCGTGTGCCAAAGAAGAGTTACGGGTGCTTTGGAACTTATACCTGAGTTATTGCTTTATGTATGATTGCGTGTGTGGTGTGTTGGTGAGTGGTGTGTGTGTGTGTGTGCTGCATATTCTTTCTTTTATTGTGTTATTCAGTTTCTTATAAATTTACGTTGGGTTTGTTATATAGACGAAGCAGTATGAATAAAAGTGTTGATTTTTCTTCGTATGCATTACAGAATTTGCATTGGAAACTTGATAAGATGGTTGCAGAACAACATTTTTCCATGTGTCGTAATCCTGTGTCGTAAGATGACTAGGTGTCGGATTTTTTGTTTTCTGACATTGGTTTACTGTATAGGTTGTGACTGAAAAGATAGACCGGATATACCTTTCGGACAGTTTCAATCCATTGTTGAAGTCCTGAAAAAATTCTGAGTGGCAGAAGTATTAGTTTTTCAATCAGGTGGAGTTTGTGAGGAAGAAAACTTTGAAAGCTAAGACATGGTTTCCAGTGTATAGGGTTTAAACGCATGCACAAAAATTAACAAGAAACAAAATAGGGTGTATGTTAAGTTACCGATGAACGAACCCAACCCTCAATTGGAAGTCATTGGCTTGAAACTATAACACGATGATTTGTTCGTTGGTTCTTGCCGGATATGGTTGGTTATATTCAATTCCATTCCAACTTGAGAAACCTACCAGCATTACTGTGGGATAAGTTTTCTACGTTCTAATAAATTTGAGTTGCAACCTCAATTAACTAAAAAGTTATGAATTAGTATATTAGGGATAAGAAACCTGTTTATTCATTGTATATTATACCAGGCCTGATCTGATCAGAACCAGACTCATATAGTTTTTTTACTGTTGTTTTAACAAAGGGAGAACTCTATCACAAGGGAAATAGTAGAGTACACAAGCAATAATATAAGCAACACAAAGCCAAGTCGAAAAGACAGCTTGCTGCGAGAGTGATCATGGGTAGTTAATATCTGCGAAAGGGCATCCTCGTCCAGAAACCATGTCAAGTTTCCTTCAGGTGACACCATTTCAACAGGTAGAGGGATAAACCTAGAAGCAGCTTGAGATGCCAATGCTACTTTCACCGCATAAGCTACTTGTTTGCCTGTGACAACAAGTGCACATTCTGAAGATGAGTTTATCACCGGAAAGGTCATAGTAATTCTTGATGAGGGTGGTTTTGGTGAGTCTTGGACAAACGTCACCCAACGCTCCTCTTCATATCGCTGATAAAGCCAAGGGAAAAGAGAAGCTACATGTCCGTCTGGTCCCATCCCAAGTAATATCAGATCAAATTTTGGAAAACCAGTAGAACTCGACACACCTATGGTTTTATTGTCAACCAGAAGTCTCAGACGGGCCTCGTATTCCTCAGCTGCTTCCTCTGGTGATAATTCATCGTCGATGGCAAATATATTGCAATCGGGGATTGGTACCTCACAATATTAAGAAAAAGAAATCTGTTTAATATGGTTCTAACCCGTGAGATTGGAAAATCAATATCAAGCATCAACTCGAGAGATGGAATTAGATATTTTCATTGCAAACATTTGTTTGGCACAACTCGGATTAGGTAAAAAGAGTTAATTCCAATAAGGAAACATTTAGACATGCAGAATGAACAAGAAGATATAAAAACACACCCTACAGATGTATAATAGGTATGTTAATACAATTTATTTCTCATATTCTGGATTTTGTTACATGGTAATACATATTTGGGTGGGTGTGGTGTGTGCATGGCCACAGTACTGCAATCTGCTCTTATTCTTGTTCTTGAAAAGTTTTCAAGATTCATCAATGTAAGTTTAGAAGAACATTATGTGTTTGTGATCAAACTGCAATTCTTTGTTATCATGTGATGAAGAAAAAAGGTTGTCATATTATACCTTGGAAAGGAAACCATCATAAGCCAGTTTATAATTGCTGTCAGGGTCCTCCAGAGAAACAACCCTTTCATCCAGCCAAAAAACAAACCACTTTGACCAATCAATGCAGTCAGTGTTTGGCTGCTCCACTAATCTCCTGAAATTTCATCGAATAACTATCCCTACTTTAAACATTACAAGAATCAAACAAAGTGCTTGGAATGTAAAAATAATGTTTGATTACCTCATTGTATGTATCAGAGTTCCTCCAGATAAAACAACAGTAAATGAATCTTTAGCCTTGATACATTTGGCTGACAGGGAGGTAACATACTGTGCCAGTTCCATAGACACTTCTTCCTCTGAATGATGCTTCTTTTGTATCACATTCTGAGTTCTCATTTTAGCTGTTGAGCACTTCACTTCCTACAAAGTTGCCAGGTTTTTTAGAGAGACGCATGGTCATCAAAGTCCAGCAATCATGGATATATGTGCACACACTATTACTGAATAGAATTGGGTTCCTGACAGAGTTCTACTTGCTAAAGTTGCACTTTTTGCTCAGTGAAGCAATGAATCAGCTTCATTCTAATCTGGATATACAAGCAAGGGACAATCACCAAGTCATGAATGTCATGTTCAGACTTCAAAAGGAGAGCTCATTTTTACAGTAACAAATCATAACCCCCCAAATTTACCACATAAATGCATAATCACAGTAAAACAGAAATTAATATATGACCACACAGTTTCAATTGTTGCCAAATGCTGACAGATATAATTGAAACAGAAGTGCTAGGACTATATAACTGGTCAAAATATTTTTATGTTTTTTCTTATAATCTAAAATCAATCTAATAATAGGACATCCACAAAATATACCACTAAGATGTGAAACTACAGATGGTGCGACTGAAAGAACACTATTACGTTGTGTTCACTTGGAAAGAATGAAATGAGAATTATGAACAAAATTTAAGGAGAAAGAAAGGGTATAGATGAGAATAGTGAACAAATATGAGGGAATAGAAATAATTTTATGATGAAATTTGTAGTGAAAAGGAGGAAAAGTAGAATGGAGCATTTCATCCCAAAATTGGTGTTTAGAGTTCTTGTTCAGATTGTTAAAGGAATGATAGAATGAATAAAAAATATAAACATTCTCCCCGCAGAAGAGTCCAGATCTAACTCTTCATTCTCTCAATTTTATTCCATCCAAGTGAACACAACCTAAATATACATGAAAAACTCAGAAATTTAGGATTTTCTATATGCATAAAAACGTAGTTATATAACCGCATGGAAAGATAGGAATTGATACATATTTACATACAAGAGGTTTGCAGAAACAAACACAGCAACCTAGAAGCACACATAGTTGGATTTTCATGCAAACCCAGTATTGCAATATATAATTTGAACACGATAAGGACATGTACTATGAGAAGCATCGACAGTTACTACCATTTGATCTATTATGTATATAAGAGCCACGCAGATGATGAAAACCTTACATTAGAACAAAATTTAAAAACAACTGACATTACAAAAATTATCCAGTACATTACAAGATAGTATGATAGGCTTATTTCGCCCAAGAGAAAACTCAACAAAAGGATGGTAACCTAGAGCTTTGAAGCTGCTTCTTTATCCAAGAACCATGCCAGCTCACCTTCAGGCAAGACCAACTGAACAGGTAGCAAATCAGAATTTTGACCATCGCCAACAGCTACATGAACCGGGTGGGCTTTACTAGCCCCAGCGGCCACGATTGCTATGTGTGCAGAGGAATTAATTACTGGAAACGTGAAAGTGATCCTTTCTGGAGGTGGTTTTGGTGAGTCCTCAATGGAAGCAACCCACTGTTTGTTCTCTTGGACAAGTGGATGACCAGGAAATAAAGATGCCACATGTCCATCTGGACCCATGCCCATCAGTATGAGGTCAAATTTTGGAAACCCGCTCTCCGAAAGAGCAAGTGTTGTATTCTGGACCAAATGTTTAAGACACGTCTCATAATCGTCAGCTGCACCCTTGGCTGAAAGGGCATCATTGATAGAATAGACATTACCAGGAAGAAGTGGAATCTGTATAAGTAAAGCTGTTAACAGATTGCACATAAACTATGAAACAAATATCTAAACAGGACCATGAATTAACAGATTGGTCCTGCTCGGGAACTTTAGAATTCAAATATCCTAATAAGTAAATGTCAACAGTACATATACAGCCTAATAAATTCCTCTCTTCATTAAATTTTATCTTTTTATCATTCTGATTTCTTCTAGTATATCCATTTACTGTGTATCCTTGTTAGCAGCATACTGAATTTGCAGACTGAAGATTTGAAGTCCTAACATATAGGTCACTAAGACCACCAAAACTTTAAGAAAGAAATCTTTGAGGAGCATCAAGCCAAGGCCTACTATGTACACTTCTATCCACCATTGGATTTCGCAGCCTTGTTTGTTATGCTTAGCCCAATAAACTAATAGATAACACATACAGTAGCAATATTGCTTAAAAACATATTAAACAGTGACTTAAACCCACAGATGTATGTCATTTCTTTATTGTCACAACCAAAAAAAAGTGTCGTTTAAAAAAACTGTACCTTGGATAAAAAACCATCACAGGCTAGCAAATAATTGCTGTCTGGGTGATCCTTGGAGACTACTCTCTCATCCACCCAGAACACATGCCATTTGTCCCAATCAACTGAACTCAAATGGGGAAAATCTACTAACATTCTGAATACACAACATTTTCCATTTCAAACATCAAAATCAATTAGCATTCATTTTGTTCTTGGAAAAATTAGTAAATAAAAAGCAAAATGAAAAAAAAAATAGAATATATAACTGTTTTGCAGACCTGAGTGACTTTATGAGAGAACCTCCAGAAAGAGCAACAGTGAAAGCGCCTCTCTCTTTTGCATATTTATCTGATAAATCGGCAACGTATTTTGCCAGTGACACTGCAAGATCTTCTTCAGAATCAAACACTTTAACATCCCCTTTGCCTTTATCGGTCACTGCATCAACCATTGAAGTTTTCCTCTTTAGAAGAACCCTCTCGGGATTCAGGTTTGTCGAAGAAAGTACACTTTTCGATCTAATTGCGGTAATCGGATGCTTAACGAATGACTGAGATGTCAGTGGAGTAGATAACAGCATAGATTGTACCAATGGGACTTGAGTGGGGATTGTGCGTAAAGTAGTGAAGATAGCACTAGAAGAAAAGGCCATGTCCAGTATAGCACCCCTTAAGCCAAAATGACATATTCATTAGATTCGCAACAAAAATGAGACTCATCTCTTTGGATTAAAACATCGAACACTACACATATTATATTGAGACTAACAGAAGCAATAAAAAGCTTCCATCCTTGAAACTCTGAATAAACTACCTCCATCCAAATTTTTGTCATCTGGAACACTTCCTGAATGTTTCATTTTACTTAAGTTTAAATATATAAGCTTCTATACAAAGTAGAAAACACTAACAAATTACATTTCATAAATACACTTATCATACACCTTATAGTAGTAGGCCAGAGGTTCGGACCCTTAAAATAAGGAGATCTTGTTGGCTCACGAGGTAGCTTTAAGTAAGACCTAAATCATGATCTTCTTGCGGTGAAAGTTTCATTTGGTAAGAGTGTCAAAAGTTAAAACACAAACAATCTTGTTTCACAAAACTTCGATCCCCCTAAAATCTGGCAACAATTTGACTCTTACAACCAATCATTTTAAGTTAAGAAACAAATTATACATACGAAACTATGCTTCCCCCATATCTAACAATGTTAAAGATCCACGTACAGTAGTGGCTTTCCCCAACAACTTCCGGTTTTGGAAGAGCTCGTCATGTAAATCAGCAACAGAGCTTGGTGTTGAACCCCCCTTTCCCCAATTTTGTCAGAGTTAAATATTTAAACTATTTACCCTTAACAGGCTTCTGAGCGAGGGGAAGTGTAAAGTATAACATCCATTCTATAGTTTTTCCAAACACCTCAGGCCGTGTTTTTCAAAGGAATTACAATCCCGGGAATACAAACAAATTTGGAGTTCAAATTTTAAGCATTATAATCCCATCCCCTGGACTTGATTCCTGTTATGTTTTTAATTCACTTCCATTGAATAATAACAAAGATTTCGGAGGACTTTGTCATCTAAAATATTCCGAGGTCGATAGGAATGGAAACGAAGGGTACGAATGATTTCGCATCCCACGGAAATAATTCAATTCAGTTGTGCTATGAGGGTGTATCAGTGGATGTATGTACAACACAATCATAATATGTACTATAATAGTATATGATAAAAGACAGATGAAATGAGAAAAGAGAGAAGGGATTAAAAGAGATGTACCTCGATAAATACAGAAGGAAATGTAAGAAATTCAACTAGTTGCAGTTTTATGTGTGTGTTTATGCATCTGCTGTTTGCTGCTGTATCTGTCGTTATTTTCGAGATTCAGCCGCCAATGTATACGTGGCAGGACCAAAATCTCTTTCTATATATAAATAGCCCAACTAAAATTAGTGTGACATTTTATTCATTTGAAAAATATCAGATTTGTCCATGTCTTTGTTATATTTATAAAAAATATATAATAGCTCAACTAAAATTAGTGAGACATTTTATTCATTTATGAGAAGAATTGAACCTAAGTTTAGCCATTTACATGGCACACTCCAACACCACTTATGCTACTATGTCACTTAAGTTTTTACCCATACACTTAATATGTATGTGTCATATGAGAATAAAATTTGATATTATTATTGCAACTTATACAATGACATCTTCTGTTTCATATTTGC
>PHNY01265307.1:3822-23690 GCA_003724115.2 Anethum foeniculum | reverse complement strand
GTTGTCTCCCACTCTCTCCTTCTCTCTGTTTGTATACATACATATTAAATGTATATTTAAATAAACACTATGTATAGCTAGTCAAAAAAACTTCATCAGCTAATCTGAAGGAGATTTCAAACACTGACATGGTTATTCAATTATTTTGCTATGTTTATTTGTTGTATTGTGTGATATATGTATGTAGTTGTGATGTTAAAGTTATTGCACTCTCCTGCAAGATTCTAATGGGAGAAAATGGATTTTGGTTTGAGGTGTGCATCATGGGAAATTCCTACACCTACACTACCTTTAGAGTGGGAAGAGGGATTCTATTTTTCTCAAGACTAGGTTATGTGCATCACCATCCCTTAAAGGCTCTTAGTAGATGTATGAGGACTCAAAGAGAACTAATATAAAAGACATGGTAAAAGAAAATTTATGTACTGTGTAACAAGAAGTATGTTGTTGACACAAAGGCTGACAAGAGAAAAAAATATGGCACATAGGAGTACAAATGTGTATGTATGACTACTAGGTAATTATTATACGAAAATTCCTTTTGTAATTGAAACTTTTGGACTTATTAGCAGGTATATTTTCTTATTCATAATTAATCGTAAATTTATGTTGTTTATGATCTATATGATGGACCAAAACATGTGTAGTATACACTTAGATTTCATGAGCTAGGTGTTTTTTCAATTATGTCTTTTACTTTGTCTCTGTTTAGAAATTATAATAAAAAATATTATATGTAAGGTGCTTAATCAATTAAAGAAAAAGATATATTGTCTTTTTTTTAAACTTAACTTTTAGTATTTTACTAATACAATTTTAATAAATGTTTTGGTCTCCATTGAGTTTAAAGTCCAAAGAGAAATGGGACATGTACATAGGTGTATGTGTGTGTATTTTTTTAACTTCAAAGTTAATTGGTTATTTGAATTTTTACACATATTTTAAAGGGCACAAAAGTAGTAGTCCTAAAAATTGTTATTTGAATTGTTTTTCTAGCATATCTATTTAGATGAATTTTTTTGACCAATTCGCATAGTGCTTCACTTGACGAAATACATAAACAAAATTTAGCTATTACAAAAAAAAAATTGTTTAATTTGTTTGTCTCTATTTCTCTGTTGAGAAGATAGTACAATTTGTACTGAGTGCTTTTGGTTTGTCAGTATCCCATTTGCTAGGAGAACTCGTTTAAATGTATCTTTTCGTGATCTCCCTCCTTGAGCTGCCATAATTTGTTCAGCATCTGGATTGGAAGACCTCACTCATGATATGCACACTTCGATAAACAACCTAACTAAGAGATCTCGATAGCACATTTGACACTTCGATTGGTGAGACTTTGCTACTGGCTCGATGATTACGATAAGTGTTTTAAATGAGATCTCATTGGTGTATGTGACCTCTCTATTAGTGTGACTTCAGGACTTACTTGAACATCTCAACAAGTAAGGAGTAGCGACTTGTCCACACATCTTGGTAGCTTAGGTACATTACAACAACTCTTAGACTTCTTCACCTGACAATCTTATCAGCATCAACACTTGTCTTCTATTTGTTGCTTTTCAATAATTAGTTTTAGCAATGTAATAAATGTGTGACTCCTTCATATAACACTTAAAATATATTTAGGTCCACAACTTCTTTATTTGCTACAAGCTGTATTCTTCAATCTTGAGGCATGATCATCTTCTGATCTTCTTCCAAAATGTTTATGTACGAGAGCTAGAGAAAAACTATGAAACTTAAAATGTCAATGTGACGTAGACTTGTTATCACATTAGGTATTTTTGCTCAACAAAAATCCTGTATATAAATAAGACATAATATATACATACATTTTATTTTCACATAACATTCATTATATAGAATGTTAGGTCTAGATGGGGTGAATACAGTATGATCAATCAAATCGATTAAACATACACAAGAAATGAAGAATAGTTTATGTATTGATTATAAAAACTGTTAAACAATTGCAAAACACTTTATCAAATAATGAACACATATTGTTGAGAGCTGCTAGGTTGCTAGGTTACATGAATGATAAAATGATAATGAACACGTATAGTGTAAACCTAATTTGTATTTATATATATACCACAGAGTTACACAATTAATTACAATAAATGTGATTACAATCAAATTAAGTACATAACAAATACAATAACTATTACTTTCGATTCTTTGAGATTTGGTACCGACAAATCTCTGCTAAACTTATCTTCTCAATCACACCAATCATCTCCTAACTTGTAGTTTTATTAATAAAGTCTGACAGATAAAGTTTGATATCAAAAACTAATATCTTCATCTTCTCATAAACCCTGATTGCTTCTTTAAACAAATACTGATAACTTTATATATGTTGACAACATCAATTACTTCTAACAATCTTCCCCAACTTCTAACAATCTTCCCCAACTTGTATATGTGACTATATAGATAGGTTCCTAATTGATGATGCCAAAACTAAAATATTAATGCAGAAATAAAATATGTACCACATAATAGTTTTTAATCTACATTCTTACTATATCCATATGCATCAGAAAAGAATTTCTTGATCAAATTTTCTTCAGCTATCTTCAACTTCTGTTTGATAGCCTTGAGTTTTGGACTTGAATCATCCATTTAGAAGATAGTAGCCCGTAGATCATTGACCTTAGCTATGCTGACACAGAGATCATCGAGCTAAATTACTCCAATTTTTTTACCATCTCGATTGAATGTTAAGACATCCATCCGAAGTAGCTTGGTGATCTGAGCTCCTCCTTTTGGCATATCAACAAAAGTACCATCATGAAATTCGTACCATCATCATAAATGAATTGAATTATTCAATAAGTTTGTTTGAGTCTAACTTGGCCCAAACTCGATAAATTCTATTTCATATATTACCGAATTCGAGTTAAAAAGGAAAATGTGTTCTATAAAATTATCGAACACTAATCATATCTATAAAAGTAAAATGCTTAACCTAACTACTATTCAAAAATACAAATTAATTTTTTAAAAATATATCAACAATTTTCCTAGAAGTATTTCTATGTAATACTTTAATAATTAACATAACAAATAATGTGAAAATTATGTAGTAAAATTTATAAAACGATGATCAATATAAATAATCGGGAGCATATCCATTCGAATTACTACAACCTAATTTTAGCATATTCACCCAAATCCTAAAAATAAATCATATTTCATCTTAAAGTCATAATAATGGGTCACCATCATCTCACATATATTTACTAAGAAAATAAATAAATGTTATAAAGTATCATGAGATAAAATCTTCGAACATTTTTTAATTTGATAGTGTAAAGAGAGCTATTTTTCAAATGACTATTACACGGTCATTATTTCAAAATAGTCATATGTACTCAATAATTTTCTTATATGTGTATGATAATTTTGATAATTTTATATTTTAAGTTTTTTCATTTAATATTGTTATAATAATAATAATAATAATAATAATTATTATTATTATTATTATTATTGTAAACTAAAAAATAATGTAACATTGATTGTATATTAAATTAGTTGCCCAACTAATAACAATAAAACTCTTATATTATAATAATCGGTAAAAAAAACTCTTTTAATGTAATACTACAATAATACATTTATGCATTAAGATCTAAAAATAAATTTCGAAACAACTAAAATTGAATATTAGTTTTCTTACCATCATTAGTAGTCAATGATTTTATTTTCCAATACTGTAATATAAATTGGAGCTGTAAGTGAATTGAGTTATGTGATAAGTTCATTTGAGTCTAATTCAGCGCAAACTCGACAATATTAGTTTGATATATTATTGAACTTGAGTTTGAACAGGAAAATGTGTTCCACAAAATTATAGAACACTAATAATCACTACAAGGAAAACAGGCTCACACAAGTATTTTTCCCCGTTGTCTGATAGCTAAATTTTCCGTTGAATATTAGTTATCTCTATGAATTTTCTTTCCACAAAGGTTTGTCAATATTGTAGTATATATAAAAATATATACTAACTGTTTGGTTATAGAAACGAAGAAAAATAACACAAATACGTCTCCAAAAGACTAGTTTATTTCTGGGAATGCAATACAACAAATAAAGAAAGCAAAACAGATAACTACTCCTATAAAACATGTCATGACTCCAACAACTCCTATTCTGCCTCCACTACTGATAATCTTATTTACTTCCTACAATTTTGACTACTAAACACACGCACAAATACTAAATCAAACTAGACCTTAAAACAATTCAAATAACAGCACATGTTTGAGATTATAATACCAACAATCCCCCCTTTAATCTCAAACATATCAGCTCAGACTTTTAACCCCCAGAAGTTTCTTCATGTTTTCGAACTTGATCCTGGCCAATGCTTTTGTCATAATATTCACTCGTTGTTTGCTGCTACTAACATGTTTCAGAACCCATTCTCCACCTTCCACACACTCCCTAATAAAATGATATCGCACGTGTATATGCATGCTCTTTCCATGAAATATAAGATTTTTCGCAAGATCTATAGTAGATTTGTTGTCAATGTACAACACGACAAGACCTATGAATTCAGAAGTAACCTTGCCAAAAACATTGTACAACCAGATAGCTTGGCATGCTGTAGCTGTGGCGGCCATGAATTCGGCCTCACACGAAGGCAGTACAACGCATCGCTGTTTCTGAGATACCCATGTAATAACACTTTCATTCAAATAGAAGATCATACCACCGGTGCTGCGCCTATCTTCGAAATGACCTGCTAAAACGCTATCAGAAAACCCATTTAGCACGTTGTTGCCACTGTCTTCAGAGTACACCGGACCATACTGAATGGTGCCTTTCACGTATCTCATAATTCTTTTTACTGCATTCAAATGGAGCTTGGTTGGTCTTTCCATGAAATGGCTAACAATTCCTACATTATAAGCAATATCAGGCCTCGTATGGACTAAATAACACGGTCCACCCACCATACTTTTAAACATGGTTGCATCTATTGCTTTTCCAGCTTCGTCAATAGTGAGTTGCATCTTTGGATCCATAGGATAGCTTGTGGGATTACATTCTGACATCCCCGCCTTTTTCAAAATCTTTCGTGCATAACCTGATTGCTTCAAGAAAATGATTTCACCATTCTGTTCCACCTCAATGCCCAAATAATAACTCAGCTTTCCCAAATCACTCATCTGAAATATTTGACTCATTTCTTCTTTGAATTTCTCAATCATTGAGATGCTTGAACTTCTGACCAAAATGTCATCCACGTAAACTCCTATTATCAATATGTCCTCTTTTTGCTTTCTCGTGTACACTACACGCTCATAAGGACAACGAATAAAACCTAAACCTTCAAGACAAGCACTCAATTTTGCATACCAAGCCCTTGGTGCTTGTCGGAGACCATACAATGCTTTCTTTAGCTTATACACTAAATATTGTTTCCCTGGTTTTTCGAATCCTTTTGGTTGAGCCACATAGACATCCTCTTTGATATCTCCGTTCAGAAATGTCGTTTTCACATCTAGATGATGCACTTCCTAATTTTTCTTTCCTAAGAAAGCCCATAACAACCTAACAGTCTCCATGCATGTGACACGAGCATACACTTCATCATAATCTACACCATGCTCTTGAACATACCCCTTTGCAAAGAGTCGAGCCTTGTGCTTAATAATTTTTCCATCTGCATCCTTTTTCAATTTATAAATCCATTTCAAACCAATAATTTTCTGAACTGGAGGTGGAGAAGTCAGTTCCCAGGTTTCGTTCTCCTCGATGAACTCCATTTCTTGCTTCATTGCTTTAAACCAATTTCGATTTGTAGCGGCCTATTTAAAGTTGGATGGCTCATCCACTCCCATGAGAAACAGTTCTTCATTCAACTCCACTTCCTCAGTCTGACTATAAATCTCATTAATAGGCCTGACCTTCTTCGGTTCCGGACAATCATCATAATTCTTGGGGTCAAGCCTTGTAACAGCTGATTGTTGCCTTGGAGTGGCTCTCTGAAATTTATCGTCTTCATTTATCTCTACATAGCTTGACTGATCTTCTTCTACATTATTTTCACCAAGATAGAAAACTGAGCAGGTGTGCATCCCTCTTCACCAATTTCAAGCCAAGACCAAGGTTTATTTTCTTCAAAATACGTATCACGACTCACCCAAATGCGATCATTTTCAGGATCATAAAGTTGGTATCCTTTGGTCCCTCGTTCGTTACCCAGGTTTACAACCATTTTTCTTGGATCATCAAGCTTGCTGATTTGATTTCCATTAGCCTTCATGTAAGCTACACAGCCAAAAACCCGAACATGACTCAAATCTAGCTTTCTTCTATACCACACTTCGTAAGGGGTCTATCCAGTGAGGGCACGAGTGGGTACTCGATTAAGAATGTAGATTGAATTCCTCACGTCCTCACCCCACATTTTTTTGGGCGTTTTCATCTCCTTCGAACAACTCTAGGCCATCCCCACCACTATCGTATTATGTCGTTCTACGACACCATTTTGCTGTGGTGTGTCTCTATGCCAGCCCCTTCAAAATATTCCTTGAATGCATTTGACGAGAACTCACCTCCTCGGTCAGTTCTGAAAATTTTAATTCTTTTCCCAGAAATTTTCTCAACTTGGACACGAATTTTTTGAAAACTTTGAAAGCTTCATCTTTATATTTAAGAAAGTAGATCCACATATAGCGACTGTAATCATCCACTAGGAGGAAAAAATATCTGTATCCTGATGCCGTTTCTGGAGTGATTGGACCGCACAAATTGCCATGAATTAAGTCTAGAACCTGGTCAGCTTCATAACTCGTTTTTCTTGGAAATTTCATTCTTGACTATTTTGACATGAGGCATCCGTCACACAAATTTCTTGGTTGTGTTATTTTAGGAATTCCCTTCACCATTTTCTCCTCGAACATCAACTGCATAGTGTGGAAATAGTTTCTCGATGAAGGACTTGGGCGATGCTACCTATATATTAGGGATCAGGATCTATAGAGATAGATCAAGGAGATTAATCGGCCTAAGTTAGAGTATATACATTGACAAAGTATTGCATCATTTAGGGATGCAGGAGGCAGAGAAAGGACAAGTTCCGACGTCTCATGAGATGGTGATCTCAAAGGATAACTGCCCTTCATTAGATGATAAAGGTCGTATGAATAAAGTTGTAAATGCATCAATAATTGGTTCTATAATGTATGTGATGATACGTACTCGTCCTGATGTTTCTTATGTTTCAAGCATGACGAGCAAATACTAGTCTAATCCATATGAGGGTTACTGGATGTTAATGAAGAATATTCTTAAGTACTTGACTAAAGATTTATTCTTGGTGTATGGAGAAGATAGGAACTGGTTGTAAAGGATTACACTGATGCTAGTTTCTGAACCATATTTTTGGACAAACTGTCTAAGTGAGTTTTGTGTGTTGTCTATATATAAGTAACGTTAGTTGGAATAGTTCACAACAAGAACATTAATGATTTTACAATGAAAGTCAAGTATATTCATGCTTTCGAAACAGCCAAAGAGACTGTTTGGGCATGTGCTTAGACGATATCACCTTATTAATGAGATTAATGATCATGGAGATATATATATGTAAAGTGCATACAAATGATAATATACAGATCCACTGACTAAGGCCTTGGCACAGTAGAAGTGGGATGGTCATACTAGTTCCATGCGTATTAGATACGTGGGTGATTGGATCTAGTGCAAGTGGGAGATTGTTAGTGTTTGTGCCCTAGAGACAACACAATTATGTTTTAGTATAAGACATTTGGATTATTAAGTTTATGTTCTATCAATTATTCTCTTTTATAATTTATTAACTCTTCTTAATTTATTGTGATATAAATGTTAGATTAATAAATGTCCTTGGAATATGATATGCATTCTATATCTCTAAGTACGTTACTTAGAAATGAGATTATGAGACTAGTATCAATATTCCTAAAGATCCCTAGTCGAGTATTATTATTAACGGACAATAATAATGCATTAAGACTGGTGTGTTTGTTGAACGATAATCACATCTAATTGATCATAGGTATAGTACTAGTACAAAATGAACTTTATATGTCGGTTAAATAGGTAATATATGTCGGCTAAATGGCGACATATAGAGGGGCTATGCATATAATAAAAGTAATTTTTTGTGTCGGCTTTATAACTGAAACAAAAGAATAATATATGTCGGTTCAAACCCGACATAAAAAATGTGAAGACCGACACATAAAGATATCACAACCGACACAAAAAATACAATTTACCAACACATAATATCTTAGTTTTTGCGTCTACTTTTTAACAGCCGACACATAAGATATGATTTTCTGCATCGCATTTATAAAAAATCGACACATATTATACAAACTTTATGAGTTGCCTTAAACAACAGACACATAAAGCTAATTAATAAATAAATTTATTTACTCTAATTAACAATAAAAATTATATTTATTTCTGTCCAAAAAATCTGGAATAGAATTTTCCAACCACCAACCAAAAATCAATACACTACAAACATAACTTAATAGTAGAATACAAAATCAGACTGTTATTGTCCTTAAAGAGTTAGAAAATTACAACATATGAATTCCTAATAATCTTCAAAATGTTAACAATATCATTACATTTCCCCGAAAATATGTTCTTAAAATGTAAGCTAACACATCTAAAAAAGATGACATGAATGCTTATTTCATCAGTTGTTTCTTGCCATGAAATTCACGTTGTTAAGCATATTCAACTTGCTCAATCAAAGCTCAGCTACATTCTTGGTGGCATGTGTCAATACCGTGAAATATATTAACATTAGTAATTCACTTATCATCATCATTAACAATTAAATCTACATATATAACATCTCATATAGAAAATTTAAAATTTTGTGGTACCTGATTATAGATATTCACAAGTATAAAAATCTGCCCAAAGATCTCTAATTTCATCAATTTGTTGTTAAGTATAACTTCCTATACCAAACTCTTGTTAAAAGAGAAACAATAGCATTTGTAATATACTCGAGCTGAATTATTGTATAATGGAAGTAATTTCTTGATTTTCATTCCACACGTGTCTCCACCTAGTTTTAGGATCCTTACGAGATAACATGACTATGTCATACATGTACCACATCGCATAAAAGCCACATTCTGTACCTCCTTGTTGTTGAGGACACTACAAATTGAATCGAGAACATTTATAAACCAAGATACACAAGAAAGCAAGTAAATTTGAAATGAACAAATACTATATACATTGATATCTTCGTACCAAAGCAAATTATTTTGATTTTTTTTCTTACCACCCCTTGGTACATATATCTTATATGCCCTACAATATAAAAAAAGCAACAGATAAATAGCACTAAACAAAAAGTAGGAAATAGGGAGACTTAAATAAAGATACAGGGCACTTATATACCGGACTAACATTTTTATACTTCTTTTAATATTTGAATTTTTTTGGTAACTTACATTTGCCAACTTAATTTAACGTGTAGGTCTAGCTTTTGCTTTAACGGATCAAACACATAAACATCATTTTCATCAAGATAATAGATAAGTAACATCCAGTGCTTACTACAATATCATAATATCAAATTAGACTATACTAGTTATCATGTACAAAGCATACACAAACATATATTAGTTATGTTCTTACTCTTGAATGTATGGTGCATAACTTTACACATGTATCTAGAAATTGAATCGTGGTACTGCTCCTTAGAAGCCTATGCTAATACTGATGGACACATGAAAGCAAATGAATCATCATTCAAATCCTTGCACAACTTGTGAATGTACCTCTATGTCAAATAAAAATATATCTCGTCAATTACAATGCACAGTTAGATTTATTTTTCTAAAAGAATTTGCAAAAATATAGTCTTACAACATAAAAATCTGCAAGATGGGTATATTTAACCAACTCATCCTCAAAAACTCGTCAACGTTTCCAAGTGTGACATAAATCCGAAGATCGTTATTTTTTAAACACTTGAACACCTCCTCATTTTTGGAAACTTCGGTAGTCGAACCACGAGGCAAATTATGAACAATGAAGCGTACAGCTCGACACTTTTCACTTAAATTTATGTCATTACGAAGAAGTGCTTCTTTTTTCTGAGTAGCGTCACCGACTCTTTACTAACAACTTTAGTTTTTTTTTGAGGAACCATCATCTTATTGCCATTTTCCTTTTCGGCCTCCTAATTAGATACACATCGAGCTAAAATATAAGTTCTTCTCAAAATTAAATGTGCAAAAAATGATAAAATAACATACAAAATTCAAAATTTTAATTTTGATTTATTACCTGCCACAACATTACAAGATCCTTTGGCCATTAGACAAAACTAGCTATTGCATGACCAACCATTTCGTGCCCATCATATCGTACAAGAAGAGGAGTAAGTTGATAATCAACTTCAACATCATCAACCCAAACTTTCACATTATTTGGTGCAATTGCTTTCCCATGGATAAAATCACCTCCCTGACTACTTAATAGGATAACTTGCCCGTTGCCACAACAAGTCTCCCTTTGACAGAATGTACCACACACAAGTGACATAATGTTGGAATCTACATTAAATTAAAAAAATAAGAAAGAAGATTAGATACTCGAAATTTGAATTAAGTAAAACAAATGTCATCTAAATGCTTCTAAATAGATATCTAAACACAAATACTTGAATATCTGGAAAGATGTCCGGCCGGTCCACGGAGTGGCAACTACTACGAACCAAATCATTTTTTTGAGTATTAATTTCCTCAAACCCAAAATTATCATCAGGAAGTGGCAAACCGATCTGTCTTAAATAGTCGTAGATGCCTTGAAGCTTTATATTCATCATATCTTGGAACTCCTTCCTCACTTTCTTCGTAACTGCATCTAAGTAATCCACCGAGACAATCCCATTTTGTTTGCTATTTTCTAATCTGAATACCTCTTTGATTTTTACATCTCCTCCAACCCCTCTAACGCATCCGCCATGTTCCACTTTCCTAAGTGCAAGTGTCAACAAGTTATCGTGACCAGGCGGAGTCCATGAACCATCACTAACCTTCCCATGCTACTCTGCCTGCCCAAAATAGAAAATTGAAATGATTAGAAAACTTAAGATACTAACGTTACAACCAATAACCTTACTTACTATATTGCCTTTATGCAGAGATAATTTATCTGGGGATGGAGAAACTATTTATGCATTTAATTTGAATAGAGTACTTGTATTGGACTTGTCTAATACAAATAGTTCAATAGATATATTCAAAAATTGTAATTGAATAAAGGAAGCTGAACAATTATTTTTAACTATGCCAAAACGAGATTGGTTCACTTTGATACAACGGTCCTTGTGTTTTCCAGAAATGGAAATTATTCAGAAGCCCCACCTTTATTTAATTAAGTGCTTCATTTGTGTTGCAAGTGCAGCTGGTCCATTACTCCTTTTTATGTTCTAATAACAATAGTTAATTTCAATTTAATTATTTAATTTATCTTAGAATTTCATAATGTAGATAATATAGTACTAGTTTTTAAATACTGATAGCATTCTATAAGTACTTGATCAGCTTATTCCTAAGTATTAGGGAGATCAGACTCTTTTGTATAATCAGTTAAGTATTTTTAACTGTATTTATAAACTATGTATTTCACATTATAAACAATAACTTTTTACTTTTTTGTCATTCAGTCAACAATTTGTAATTTTCGACACTTTGAGGTACTCTGGAATCCTAAGTAGGTGTGACAGTTTTTACATGCACTTAAATTAGGACGAGAATATGAAATAAGCAGTTATAACTAAGAAATTATGTTCTTATTATTCGTGTCAATATGAGCTTTTATTTTTCTTGGCATCCATAATTAAAAACATGAGTTTATATATAGAACAAAGACACCTAAACTTAAAATTCAGTAATTTACCATCTTCTCAAAAACTTTTTTAGTATGCTCATTAGGGATGAAAAAACCTCCTTCTTCATTCTTCTTTGTCAGAGCTCTAACCCAGTCTAAACTGCGCCCAGTAAGGTCATTCGATATGATCTATGGATAAATGGAGTTTGACTCACCTAAAGAAGTGAGAGGGTCATTAGCGTGCCACTTGGCCTTAAATTCCTCGTATCCAACTTTTCCGATACCTTGGCCTTTTCACTTATTTCCTATTTAAGAAAATTAATATTTTCATGTAAAAATGTAGTATATTAAAATATTACTAATTCTTACCTTGAATTCATCAGTTTCGACTAATCACTAATTCTTACCTTGAATTCATCAGTTTCGTGCGACTTTCTGAAAATTTCCCAATCATCTTCACCGATGTAGTTATATTTTTTACGCGGGTTAAGACCTTCCCGAAAATAATGTTTAACCATATTTGCCTTGAAACCCCTCGACAATTTCCCTACTTTTTCCATCACTTTTTTCTTTGGTAGATCATCCTTCAGTTTGCGATGAGTCTGAAATGATTTAAAATTATTAAACATATATAGTTCAGAATTTATGATAGTGAAGAATTAAAGGGGAAAAACTTTCATGCCTTGATATCATCCCAAATCATTTCTTTCAATCCATCATGGACTACATCCCAACTTTCGACATTTATATTAACATGCATTCGAACCACCGCCCCAATATAAAATTGAACTTTTTACGCTTCTCACCAATTGGGACACCATACTGACTGAAATCAACCGTACAGTCTAAACTTTGATTTTCCATTTTTTCTTTCAGTTTTTTGCATAGTGTTGGGTCTCTAGTCTTTCTCTTCTTAAATCCTCGACTAGAACTCGACTCGCTATTCTCGTCATCCATTCCAAGTACCTACATCAACATTATAGAAAACAATTATTAAAAACTAGTGTAATTTTTTTTTGAGAATTACATAAATTGCAAAATCAGCTTAGGAATGTAGTCCAACACAATGTAGTCACCTGTACATATTACTATAAATTGGCAGAACTGGAAAAAATAGGTCAAAATGAGAATGCAGGTCAAAATGAGATTTTGTCTGCCAAGACATGATTTTCAAACACTCTAGAATTTGTCCTGTTTTTTGGACAGTATTTGACAGTTCTTAAACAATACAGCAAGGCAGAGCGCATTAAAAATGTCTCAGATATAAGATAGTGTACTGTGTGAATAAACATAGACTATCAGCTCTTTATATCAATCGGCAATATGTATTTTAAAAAATGCATCGTGCATCAGCCATCATAAAAAAAAACTAATCCAGGAGCCTTTTGTAAGAGCAAAGAACTTGTCACTTTGTGTCTTATTAACTAATTTTATAAATTATAAATTGATTTTCTGCAAAAAAAAATTTCCTCACACTCAGCAATTTATTGAGGTTATACACATAGACCATCAGCTCTTTATATCAATTCACAATATTTTATCCAAATTATTTTCTGTATAAAGATAGGAGAATGCCAGCTTGAAAGTTTGACTGGACCTAAATTGGTATTTACTATGATCTGTCCATCATAACTCTACGATCTGTATGACAGTAATTAATTTCTATGCTCGGTTGTAAAAGTAAAAGAACTCAGACACAATATTTCATCTCGAGTCCCATTGGCTGGTGTAAGCAACTGAGAGAGCAGCAGTATGGTGGCTATTGACATTGACTAATGACTTGTATCCACAAGACAGCAGGTAACATGAATAGGACAGTGGTTGATTTCAACTAAATAATGTATAAAACAATATACATGAACACTTCAGTTTATGGTCATATAAGGTACCATTTCACATATCACACATGAACAAACAGACAATTTGATCAGCTACAAGTCAATGAAAAGACGAGCATAACCTGATTTATTAGACAAAAACAACATATAAAGAAATAATTTTTCTGTAGCAGAAACAGGATTGTAAATTAACGGCAGCTGAAGTAGTGTAAATTAACCAATGACCAATGACTTAAAGTGTTAAGCTATAATCTACAGTAGCGGAACCAGGTTTGCAAATTGAACGAGAGTGAACAAGTATAACTTAAACTAAATGTTAAGGTGAAAGTGGGAAAAATGACACTTTAAAGTGTTAAGATTAAATTTATCGGTGACGGAACCAGGATTGCAAATTAACTGAGTATAAATTAAACTAAATGTTATTGTGAAAGTAGGAAATTAGAAATGACTGACCAGGATTGTCCATCCCTGTATAAAACATCTGATTTGGAACCTAACTTCATGCATGCCATTTGGGAATGAGTGATAATCAGTGAGAGCTTAACTGAAGTGACTAAATGGATGAATATAAATATGCATGAAATGATTATGATTAATAAGTAAAGAATAGAAGTGATAAGAGTGAAGTGAGTGATGCTGACTTGGTTAGCTTGCTGTTTCTTGTACTGCATAAATTTTCTCCCGGAAATAAGAAATCCCCGAGTCTACAAGCTCAAATATCCAGGAGAGTTATGGGCTCTTAGTGTAACTACATTCTTTTCTTTTTAATACCTCATTGGGGCATCGCCTGCTAGTAAAATTATACTATTGATTTGTATTTTTTTTTCTAAATTTATGATAATAATATGATTTTTCAAACTTGTAATTAAGATTAAATTTTAATTATGTTAATTGAGTAAAACGTGGAGAGTAAATATCTCTGCAGTCACATTTTCATTGTGACAATTTAGAAAATTTTAGAATGAGCCACTACTGCTGACTTTAAACACAAATTAAATGGAGTTATTAACAACTTATGTTTAAAAACCAGTCGGGTAAAAGTGATTTTTCTAATTGTATTTATTACTGCTGCTGGAGATGAAATATATTTAGAATGTAAGAAATTTAATGCATCATTGTGTTTTTAGTTTTTCAGAAGTTATAACTGACATTTCTAGTTCCTATTGTTACTTATATCTGCCATGTCAATTTTTAGTTAGCAAGAATGTTGTCAGGATGTGTCTGTAAAAAAGGCAGGGTGCTATTTCAAACCGTATAATGAAAATGAGTTGGAATCAGTCAGTGGAGACATAATGAATAATGAGGCTTAATACAATAATTCAAGAGAAAAAGAACAACCAACTCAGCAATCATTCTTACCCTAACCAAAAGAAACGGTAGGCAGGGAAAATGAACTCCAAATTAGCTAACAGTAGTGATCTGTAACAACATAACCAGAAAAGGTTAATAGCAATAAATATGTAGTGATATTGGCTGAGAGATGAAAATAAATATATACACACAAAAAGAATAGATAGGGAATAAAAACAAGACAACTTACCCTTCCAGATTCAGAAGATAGACGAAGATCACAAAAGGTCAAACTGATACAGGGGAATGCACAGAAATTCCTGCAAAGTTAGAAAACAATATACACATTAATAACAAGGATTGCGCGAAAGGCACACATAACTATGCAGGCATTTCTTTTACTTCACACGTTACTAAATTTTGTTCACATAATTTTTTGAACTTTAAATTACAATTCAGCATCTATGAAAATAATTACCATGGTTGAATCTGCCAAATACTTATACTTGACGATCAATCCATTGTCCTTCATCATGGTCATTACGTATATAATTTGCTTCTACAATCTCTTCCATCTGTGAGGTAGGCAGACCCATTGAAAATGGAGGATTCTCATCGAATTGGTTATACTCTTCCTCGTCTTCAACATTTTCAATACCAAGAATACGTCTCTTGATTTCAAGAACAATGGACCACTTAGAATCACTCGGGTCTTGAATATAAAAAACTTGCTTTACTTGTGTTGCAAAAATAAATAGGTCATCTTTATGCCCAAATCGACTAAAATCTACCAAAGTAAATCCTAACTCATCTTGTGGAACACCATGTCTAATATCAAACCATTTGCATATCAATAGTGCAACTTTGAGATCTTTATAATTAAGCTCCCAAATTTCTTCAATTACACCGTAGTACGACTTCTTAACATCTCGTGATCCACCTCCATTAGCTCGATCAAATTCTGTTGAAGAAGCTTCTACGGATACTCCGCTATTCTGCATAGTATTCTTGCCATCTTGATGTTGTGTATAAAAAGTATACCCATTAATATCATACCCTTCATAAGATCTCACGGGCATGTCAGGCCCATACGCTAACCATTTTATCGTATTAGAGACCTCACTAGACCGTTATGACAATTGAGACAATACTCGTTCTCTAAACCATTGAATGAACGAGTGATTATATTCATTTGTAATACACTTGCCACTCTTTGAAGGATAACGAATATGGGCTATGTGTTCCTTTAAGTAAGGATCAACTTCGGTCATATGTTGTAGGACAAAGAGGTGGGCTTTATCACACATCTCAGCAAGAGGAGAGATTATCTTATGTCCCAGTGTGCCATGACCTTCAATTCTTCCCTCATGGCATGATTTAGGAATTCCAATTGGATCAACAGCCGCCAAATACTCGGTGCAAAATTAGATAGTCTCTTCAACAGAATATCCTTCAACTATACTACCTTCTGGCCGACATCGATTCCTTACATAGGCTTTCAAGGTACACAAAAATCTCTAGAAAGGATACATTTACCGTACGTATAATGGACCACAGAGTTTGACCTCTCTCACCAAATGAATAACTAAATGCACCATAATGTCAAATAATGAATACGGGAAATACATTTCAAATTCGTAAAGTGTAACAATAATATGAGTTTGCAATTTATCCAACATCATAGGATCAATCACCATGCTGCAGATAGCATTAAAGAAGAAACATAATTTCTTAATAACCAATCTCACGTGCTTCGGTAAAATGCCTCGAATTGCAACTGGTAATAAATGTTGCATTAACACGTGATAATCATGTGACTTGATACCCACCAGTTTTAAATCCTTCATTGACACCAACCTTTTAATATTTGAGGAATATCCATATGGAACTTTCATGTTAGACAAACAAACACAAAAGCTAACTTTCTCTTTCCTAGACAAAGTATAACAAGCCGGAGGTAAATATTTGAGAGCTTAGAGTGCGAAACGGATTCATGCCATCTGCACTTAATCCAAGTCGTAGATTTCTAGCATCTCCCCCGAATTCAGAAAATTTTACATCAATGGCTCTCTATTGTGGCGAGTCACCAGGGTGTCTAAGCATCCTAACTGATCTTCTACCTTCTTCATGCCATCTCAAAAGCTTTGCATCTTTTACATTTGCAAAAAGGCGTTTGAATCGTTGTCCTATAGGTAAATACCACATCACCTTGGCAGGAGGTCTCTTTTTATCCTCCATAGGAGACTTATTTCCTTCTCTCTTGCAAGGAGATGCTCCACACTTGGGACAAGTTTGTAAATCTTCGTGCTCATTTCGAAATAACACACAATCATTTGGACAAGCATGGATCTTTTTTACATTCATACCCATTGGACATAGTACCTTCTTCGCCTCGTAGGTAGAAATAGGAAGATCGTTATTCGGAGGAAGTATTTCTCTTAAAAGTTGAAGCAACTCTGTGAAACTCTTGTCACTCCACCCATTTTTTACTTTTAGCTTACACAACCTCAAGGTTGTTGACAACCTAGTAATCTTACTATTGCCCCTGGATACAAAATTTTCTTCGAATCTTCAACCAAGGTGTTAAAATTGTCTGGTTGGTGTATAAAATGATCTTCAACATCATGTATCATTTCTTTTACTCTATCCATGTCAACATCATCTTCATCCTCTGCATTGTCACGGGCCATAGTATCTCCCTCACTTACCTATTTACTACCGAAGGTCCTTTCACAATGTAATCCTTCACCATGCCAAATCCACCTAGTATAATTGTTCTTAAAACCACGACGAATTAGATGATCTTGGACCGTATCAATGCTGGGATGCTTTTTTAGATTATTACAATCACGAAGTGGGCACAAAATCATATCTTTTTTCCCATGTTCTATGTATCTCCTTTCCAAGTCTTTAATCGCATAAATGATGAATTTGTCAACACCATCAACATATTCTTTTGTTCCACTTGATATTTTATACATCCATGTATGACGATCCATACTGTATTACTACATATATGCAATAAAATACAAAAATCAGGATTCAATCAAGTTCAAAAAAACAAAACTATTGAAATTTTTTCCAAACATAACATAAATATAATGTTGCAATTTTAATTAATGCAATAATGTTCATAGTACAACCATTATCAAAGAAAGTTGTATTTTCCCCAACGGAATGCTCCAATTTTATTACTTTTATTCAATGTCTTACACATTTTAGAGTTAGTTTTCACTGCCCAAAATTTTGATTAAAAAATATTTAATTACTTGCTACTTATAGCCATTCTATTAAAATATATGTACAAATTTAGTCACACTCTTAGAATTAAAAGTTTTATTCATGTCCATTTACTACAATTTTCACCTTAACAATATTTAACATGTAGAACTGACTCCTTGCTAGACAAGGAAACAGAAACCAAAATCCTTGTACAAGCCAAAACATAAAAATTTATAATTACTTAAACAGGCCTTGTGCCTTTGGGACAATCAAAAGGTTATCTTATATTCAGAAATCAGAAATCATTTTTAAGTTGATATATGGAATAAAATTAGTTGGTATCCTACAAGATCAGTTACTACCTTATTATATTTTATACGTATGTCTATTTTGGTTGCAAAATCACTGTATGAATATCTATATTATTTGCAAATGAAGTCCATTTATAGTAAAGTTAAAAATATCCATAAATTTAACTTATATTTGGGTAAAATTTTCACTACTATACTAAAAACTTTATCTAATCAAATTAAATATTGATCAAAGTTTGGTTAATCTTAAGTGTTTAATTAGCTCTATTTTTAATTCGAGGAAATAGAACATTTGTATCTACTTCTTTCATCTATTTTTTAGCCATATGTGGACTAGACAAAATTTAACTCCCTTTTTAAGTAATTGTAGTAATTTCAGATAGTTAAACTGCCATGTCAAGCTATATTATATAATTTAGTTCAAATCCTGTTTTAAACTTTCAGCATTCTTGGGGTATTATTATACATCAACCTGAAGAATAAGAGTACTCCACCGTTGTATTAATAAACTTGTTTTTGGATTAGCATATCAATAAATTTGTCTTAATTTGTAGCTTCAAATTCACTTACTAACCTGTTACTTAATATTTTTTTCTTTTGCTTTTTACCAGGAGAGCTACATAAATATTTTTACTTTGCTAAAACAATATATTTCCATATCTAATGTCCTTAACTTCTTTTTTTTCAAAATTAGATAGCCTACACTACAAGAAAAATGTCAATAGACATCGGTTTCTGGCCGATGTCTATGTTGTTTCTCCATCGATGTCTTCCAGACATCGCCCAGAAACTGATGTCTGTACTGAATTACACATCGGTTATAACTTAAATTATGATGTCTATACCACTATTTTTTATAAAATATATTACACATAATTAAGTTTATAAACAAATTACATGCATTATATACCATTAAACATATAACACACTAAGTATTTTTCCACATACACATCACCTTTTTATTTAAAAGTGATGTATAATATGTTATTAAACATCCAATTTTTTCCCGAAATATGATGTCTACCTTATACTTAGACATCAGTTTTGGAACAAAAAAAGTGATTTATATTTTCCTCTTAGACATCACATTTGTATGATGTCTATTGAGCTTTTAGACCTGGGTTGTTAGAGAAAAAAACTGATTTGTATCTATGTATTAGACATCAGTTTTACCTAAAAAAAGTTGATTTATATTGTTTTCTTAGAGATCAATTTTGCTTTAATTAAAGTGATGTATATTCTAATGGTAGACATCAGTTTTTATAAAATAAATCTGATGTATATGTAGTATTTTCACATAAGTATATAATTAATCCCG
>PHNY01265299.1:21635-35355 GCA_003724115.2 Anethum foeniculum | reverse complement strand
GTATATATATATATATATATATATATATATATATATATATATATATATATATGTGTGTGTGTGTGTGTGTGCTTATATACACGTAAATATGTACTTTCGGAGTTTAAGAAAGCACTATGTAGAATGTGAGTTGACCGTCGCCTACCAAGAAATATTTAAGGGGGGGTCTCTTTTGACTTCTTAGTCAAATAAGTTATAATTAATTATAAAATCATTTTTCGAAGGTTTTGAAATTATTTAGCACCTTTTTCGGAGGTCGAAAATATTTTAAAATAGGTTTTATGATTTTAAATCATTTTCAAACCTGAAATAAATATTTAGTAATTAATAAATTAATTATTAAATAATAGACCTTTGATAATCCTTTTTAAATGAATATTTGAATTATTATTCAATAATTTAAATAAATAATTATCAATTATTAATTATTTAAGTAATTAATAATTATCAATTTAAATATGCGTTAGAAAGTATTTGGTAAAAATGATTTATACGTAAAATCATTTGTAATTATTAAGGAAATATTTAAATAATATTTATCATTTGAAATTGATCGTTCATAACTTTTTAAAGACCATACGTATTGTTTACAAAACATTTCCGGAACTCTTCCAATTTTTCAAGTATTTAAAATGACTGACTTCCGGTCTAGAAAATGTATATCTCGTCCCATTATACTCTTGACATTTACTTATTCAAAATCCGGCATATTATCTATACCGTCATCAACACATCGTACTTGCAATATTTCAAAATCGTAAAATCATTTAATTACGGTAACATGCATATATCACCATTATTTGAAATCATTCACAACACAACAGTACTTAAGATTATGGGTCGGAAACTTGCCTGAAGTCCAAGTCTATCTCGATGTCCCCCTTCTAGTCCTGGAACCTCTACCACGACATAGCATAACCTCGATTAGTTGCTTGGTCAATGGTCCACTTACTCTAAGTAAACTCACTCTACCTGACTTTCACTCTCCCTCAAATCTACTTAACTTGCTACATTGCATACCTTTTACTATCCGTTTATAATCCTGTTCTCTACACCAATATGTTGTTTTGATAATACTCAATAAATTTCGTGTTTTGATCGACTCCAATTATTCTCTTAACTTAGCCAAAACAGACGGTCAAAGTAGTACCTCTAAAGTTGACTTTTCATTGAGTCACTATTACGCGACTTTCGCTCAAACATTTTTAATAAACTGAAAAATTAATATTTAAATATGAAACCACCTCAAGGTGTTTATTAGGTATTTGTAATATTTATCATAAAAGTTTCGCTTTGAAACAAGAACTTAAATGGGTGAAAAGCATTTTAAAAGGAGTTTTACTATTTGCGCAAGTTTTACTATTTTCTTGTAATTTATTATTAAGCAAGAAATAGGTCCTGGTTAGAAGACCCATTTTCCTGTATTAACAAAATAGGCAGGGGCTATGCAGTAGCTATGCAGTAGCTATGCATTGCATACTCTCATCGCGCAACTTCCGTTCCGACATTTTTATAAAATCGAAAATTTAATATCTTAAGTTCAAATTTTGCAGAGGGATTCCTTACTGTATTTTTCACCTACTGACCAAGTTTCATAATTTTATCACATCTTTAAGGGGCTCGTTTATACAATCAAATTGAGTTCAATCAGAAGTTTGGTTCACTTTTGCGACTTTCACTCAAACGGACATTTCTCCTAAACAGTAAATCATATTGACACGATCTTTATATGGTTAGAAACTACAAAGCAAGATCTTTACGGTAACAAGAAGTGGTGTTCAGGAATACGAGTTTTTTAGCTCAAAAATGTTGTTTAAAATAGGCATAAAATCAAACGGGAATTACGATGGCTATACGCGAAACGAGTCCCGATTTTTAACTTTTTTAATTCCATTAACAACAACCCAATCATAATTTCCACCATACTTCTTGCAAGGTCAGTGCCTGTATTCTATGAAATTATTACCAACATCGACCCATAACAATTAACCATCAAGATCTAACCATTTACAATCCAAACTTCATGAACCAACATATACTTAGACATAACTCAAACTCAAGATTATAAATCAATTAAATCAAAGAGTAGGTGAGTGGTTATACCTTCTTGGATCCTCAAAGATACTAACAAGAGCTTGTAAGCCTTAAGGGAGCTTTGATCTATGCTTATCATCCTTAAACTTGCAAAAGAAATCAAGAGAACTAGTTAGAAATATTTGGAGTTACGAACCCTTTTCTTTACACATTTTTCAAATTGAACAGTCCATGGATGGGCTTTAAATTTTCAAAAGTAACTTACACATGATATGGAGGAGCTATGCTTAAAATTTCGTGATTTATGAAGCTCTAAAACTCAAGTTATGAATGTTTCTTTCATGGCTGTTCTTGTTTGGCCGAAATTGAAGAAAGAAAATGGGGGAGAAAAGAAGCTTCTTGCTTTTGGCTTTTTGAAGAGTGTTGGCTACTTTTGTGAGATGTATTGGTATATGTATAATTTCCTTGAAACTTCCAAGCCTACAACCTAGCTTGGCACAATCTTTTTCCATGTTTTATGGATCATCACTTGTTTGATTTACTTTAAGTAACTAGATTCCAACTAGTACTTATATTCTAGTTGGTTTTAGTTAGTTTCTACCCTTCCTAGTTTGCATGGCTTTTGCATGGAGTTTTCATGGGCTTTTATTTGGCTACTTGGCAACTAACGGTTATTAATTAAATCTCCTTACATTATTTCAATAAATCTTCGAAAACACTTCGTGGTATAAATCATTTTATCGTAAATCCTTGCCATTTCCCGTACTTGTACTTGGTTATTTTCATGAAATTCCAATTCTCATAATTCTCTTTATCGTAGCGTAATTCACGTATTACTTGATAGCTCGTAAAATATGACCTTTTGTAGAAATAGGATTCTCCGAAAACTAACTACGTTTACATACACTCATTTGTAACGTAAAGACGTAATATCATCTTGGAAACTTAATGTGGTAGCTTGTATATAGTGCGGTAACAAAAGTTTTTATTAAACTGCAAGATTACTATTTCTTTTACATTTGTCAAAAATTTGGGTATTACAGATGTGATCGATTATGGAGAATTTTATAATCAAGCACTGAATATTATTAATGTGGAAGTGGAAGATTATACTAGGTATGTGGAGCTGGGATTTGACGAGGAAAGGTAAATTGTGATATTATGGTGCAGGGTAGTGGTGGCCTTCGTACATGAATGTGATTTATTTTAAAAATTGGGGAGGGAATGTGGAAGTTGACGGTGATAGTAGAAATGTGGACCTGGGATTTAACGGGGGACATGTTGTAAAATTAGATATTGAAATGCTGGGAAATTGTGGTAATTTGTATCTGAGTGTGAGATTGGTTGAGTTTAAAGATTTAGGAGGGAATGTTAGTTCAGGTGATTTGGATGGTCATGGAGCAGATTAAATGAATTTTGATTCTATGAAAGTTGGTGGTGATTGGAAGAATGTTGAGCTGCCACTTACCGTGGAACACAGAGTAAATGTTTGTGATCAAATGTAATTCAAGCAAATAGAATGGTATGCATATCAGATTAAGCAAAACACTAATAACTGATTCAAAAGAAATGCAGAGTAAAAGTGTTTCTTAGCAAACAATGTTCATACAAACTGCATAGTCTCAAATAAAAGGATAAGATAGCTACATATAAGAGAAAAGTCTTCATTAATTTCTTAACAAAATAATTTTGGAAGATTGTGCCAATCATTGAGTGAGCTGTTATGTTCTAGTTGTCTGTAGCACAGCAGTGGTCCCAGAAGACTAGTGGTGAATAGCAGTCCCCTTAATACTCCCACTCAAGCTAGTTATGAGGCACCATAACACCCAGCTTGTGCACATGTGACTGATGAAGAGAGACATGTAAGATTTTTGTCAGAATATCAGCAACCTGAGAGCTACTGGAGACTTTTGCAGGAATTATATGTCCAGCCTTAATTTCATCTCGAACATAATGAAATCAACATCAACGTGCTTCCTTTTTTAATGTAACACAAGGTTGGCAGCTATGGCTAGGGCTTCTTGATTATAACAGTGAAGTATTAGCAACAGGAATGCATCCAAAACCAAGATCTTTGAGTAGAGCAATGAGCAATATAATCTCACATGTTGTGAGGGCCATCGATCGATATTCTGCTTTAGCAGAGCTCCTTGATACCACGTTTTGTTTCTTGTCCTTCTAGGAGATAGGAGAATTATCAAAAAAAATGCAATAGCCTGTTGTTGAGCGTCGAGTATTGGGAAAATTAGCCCAATCTCTATCACAATAAGCATAGAGTTGTGCAACACTGTCAGTGGCCAACAATATTCCTTGAGGTATAGTTCCAACCAGGTACCTGAAAAGTCTCTTTGCTGCTTGTAGATGAACACTTGTAGGAGTTTGCATGAATTGGCTTAATAGTTGGACTGAGAATGTTATGCCAGGCCTAGTCATAGTCAGGTAAATTAATTCACCCACCAATCATTGATATGTTTTAGCATCAGGGGAAGAGATCACCATATGTCTGATTACACCCAAGTGTAACCAACCTAGCCTTATTTCTGTTAACAGATCCATATGCCCTGTATTTTGTTTTAAATAACCATTTGTACCCGATGGCAGTTTTATTAAGTGGAAAGGTGGTGATTTTCAAGGTTCGGTTCTTTTCAAGTGCTTCAAGTTCAAGGTTCATGGAAGTGACCCAATCAGGATCAGTTACATCATGTTTAAAATATAATGGATCAGTAATGACAAGTTTGAAATATAATAGCTAAAGTCAACTTGTGTGATAATGAATTCTAGATAAGAGATGTGTGTGGCCTCATAATTAAAAGAATGAATGTTACCGGTGGCATTGTAGGTCTGATATGATTGCATCCATGTAGGATGTTTATATGTTCAAGTTGATCTTCTTAAAGCGGGTTCTGGAGTGCTGGCTGGGCTTAAAGGCGGTGCTTCTGCATTATTGTCTGTGTCTGTATCGGGAGTGGTGTTGTGAGGTGTCAAAGGTGTAGAGTCATTATCTACTAGATCATGCCGATCATATGTACCTATTGGATGTATAGTTGTGGTAGGGACACGTAAAAGTCTCATGAACTCTTTTAGAAAGTCCTCTTGATAAGGGAAGAATGACTCTTTAAAGGTCACATCTCTAGATACAAAGTGAGTTTTAGTTAAAAGGTCGTATATTTTATAACCCTTTTGAGGTGCGGTTATCCTGAAAACACATAGGACACACCCCTAGCAACAAATTTATCTGAGGTAAATTCTGGATTACTAGCAAAGGCAAGACACTCAAACACTCTAAGGCAGTCATAATCAGGAGATTCATTAAACAAGGCATGATAAGGTGTAGTGTTATTCAAAACAGATGAGGACAATCTATTTATAATATGAACAGCACACATAATACAATCAGCCCAAAATGATATGGCAAATTAGCATGAAATCTTAGAGCTCTAGAGACTTCAAGTATGTACTTGTGTTTTCTTTCCACTCATGCATTTTGTTACAGTCTGTGAGAGCACAGTTGGAGTTCAATATTTCATGGCATCGTCATATCTGATGACTTTTACGGAGGTATTAAACTATTTTTTAGCTTATTGACAGAAGGCTTCAATTACGGGGAAGACTTCAGATTCTGTCTAAGTAAAGAGACCCATGTATGCTTGTTTTTATCATCAACAATCGTGATAAAATATTTCATGTTGTCCTTAGTGCACACCTTATAAGGCCCCCATATATCTATATGTATCAAGTCAAATATTTTATGGGCATGAGAGTCACTTAGAGTAAACGGGAATTTAGTGAATTTGGCCATAGGATAGGTTACTCAAATCTGAGAGGCAATTTTTGTGGTGTAGATTTCAGAATCAAGTTGGTTTTAGACAGTGGTGCATGTCATAACCTGTGATGCCATACCGTTACAGGGGTTCACTTAGGATTGGAGTTGGCATTTAGACACGTAGCAGGTACATATTGTTATTTGAACAACCAATCTGTTGGATCATTAGTATGAACCATATAATACAGTCCATTTTTTGATTTTCCTACAGCCTTAACAGTTTGGGTTGCAACATCAAGTATAACGCAGTGTGTGGGAAAGAATTTGACTTCAACATTAGCGTGTTTTATGAGTTTTTGAACAGACAAGAGATTATGCTTAAAGTAGGGAACACATAGTACATCAATCAAATTTAGACCATTCAGAAGAATAGCAGTACCCGTATGAATGAATTGTGATGTAGCCCCTGTGGAAAGATTGATGTGATTATTGGAAGTTACAGCAAATGGTAATACCAAGTTAGATAGATATGCATTCATGTCATTAGATGCTCCGCTGTCTATCATTCCAAAGAAAGGTCTTTCTAACACATCAATGTTCTCAGTGAAAGTATTTGATTGGATTCTAGAGAGTGGCATTAGTTGAGCAAGCGGACTTAGTTGTTGAGGAGAGAAGCCATCTATGGAATCTGAGGCCTGAGCTGCATTAGCAGTTCTAAAGACATGTTTCCTGTTGTTGTTTGACCACTTGCCTCTAAAAGGTCCCATATGTGCAGTGGTGCAGCTCCAGGTCCCTTATATCGCGAGTGCCATTTTAAATAGCCAATAACTGGCCAAAAATTATCAGTTATGTGTCCCTTGGCTCCACAGGTTGTTTTGGTGGTTGTCCCTTGCTAGACATAGCAATAATTTCACGTTTTGTGTCTTTGATGGTAGTTAAGAGAACTCGTTGAGCTTCTTCTTGGTGAAGCACAGCAGTAGCAGTCCCCACACTAGGTAGAGGTGTGGTCAAAAAAAGATGACTCCTTTGAGACCATTTAAAAGCTGATACAGTTTACAATCTCCTTCTGAACCTCAATATCACTTAGTAATTTGACAACCTCTATTGGAGGTGTAGTTATAGTAGGTAACACATTCACAGCATCAAGCTCTTTCCAAATCATTTTGTGAGATGTATAATAATCAGTAATAGATATAATGTTTTGTTTGAATTCATAAATAATCTTGTTCAATTTATATTTTTGAGAGCCATTTGTGAGTGAAAAATATAGTTCAAGATTATTCCAGATTTCTTTTGAAGTATGCATATAAATGACATATTTACAAATAGCAGGTGAATGATTGGAGATTATCCATGATATTACCATGTTCTCACATGTCTCCCACATCTCTGCCTTGGATGCATCATCTGTAGGATAGGGTATAGTCCCTTTGACAAACCCCAACTTTCGCTTGGAGGATAAGCTGATTTTCATAGATCGTTTCCATACCCTATAATCTGAGCTTCCTTAGAGTTTTCCCACCTGAATGGAACTGGGGTTGTCGAAAGGATGAACAAATAAAGGAATCACCATATCTTGATATGCCAGATGGGTACTGGAACTGGAAGCAGCCATCAACAAGAAGAACAGTTGGTAGAAATAACACAATTTTGAATATAAGACTCAATTTGATAAACTAGACCTAAAAAAATAACATGTAGACAAACACCTTCAAATAGTATATAGACTCAAGAATATATTAGTTATAGAGCACATGATAATTACAGAACTATCCAATAATAATAATATTATATATGTTAACATCCCCCCTCAAACTCACGTGGTGAATCAGGAGTTTGCCAACCAAGAAACGGAGCCATGTAGCCAAACTAATCAGAAGCTGCAACACAGAAAATAAGAGTATCCACACGAACCAAAGTGAATCACGAATCCAAACCAACCAAAAGCTTCCAAGAAAATTCAAAGACACGGAAACATAAGAGAAAACAAAATTCAAAGAAGCAACCGCAAGAAAAGGGCAAACTGATTATCCATAGCAACAAATCCAATCAGCAAGAGAAGAAGAAAACAATCCATGTCATCCAATAGCCAACTAAAACAACTTCAAAAGTAAAATAAATATGCCACCACCAAAATAATACCAATATCGAAACTGAATCTAAATACATAGATTGTGTTCAAATCTTAAGCCAAACTCAATAACCAATCGAAACCAACTCCATATCTAATCACCAAATAAACTAAACCAATCCCACGAAGGGCCAATGTGCCTAGAGCACCAAATAAACTAAACCAATCCTGCGAAGGGCCAATTGTGCCTAGAGCACCAAATAAACTAAACCAATCTAACAAAGCCAATATGTGCCTAGAGCACCAAATAAATTCTATCATAAACACGAGAAAGAAGAAAAAGAAGTATACAGATGCCTAGGGCTACTCCAATCATAGATCACGAGAAGAGATAAGGAAGAAGAGGAAAAAAAAAAGAGGTAAAATATAATTCAAGCAATTAGAATGGCATTCATATCAGATTAAGCAAAAGACTAGTAACTGATTCAAAATAGATTTAGAGTAAAAGTGTTTCTCAGCACACAATGTTCATACAAACTGCATAGTCTCAAATAAAAAGATTAGATAGCTACATATAGGAGACAAGTTCTCATTAATTCCTTAACAAACTAATTTTGGAAGATTGTGTCAACTATTGAGTGAGCTATTATGCTTTAGTTGTCTGCAGACAGCTGGTAATGGTGAGCAAGATCCAGAAGCGAACCTAAAGCTTAGTAATTTGGAAGATCAAGATCAGGAATGTGGCTGCTTTCGTAGCTGATGTGAAATTTTGAGGATATGAAAGTTGATAGGTTCTCAGTAAATTGAAGCCCTTGTTCAATTTGCAGAGTCCAAAAAGTGCACCTAGCTGCATGGATAAGTTTCATTTAATAATCCATCCTTTATTCACCTTAGTCATATATACACATAAAGAGAACAAAAATAGATATAGAAAAGATTTTATCTGAACTAAAATAAGCAGTCAGTATATGATACCCAGATAGGGTCAGTGGGGAACATTCTTGTTCTTAGCAGTAGTCGTTAATGTCTATTTGTGGATCTCTGTTTTGTCTGAACCTTTCATGCTCTCATTTTGTTTCAGGATTCAACATTTCCTTTCATTAATTTGTTGTCATTTGATAATCAATATAGATAAATGATACAAGTTTTTATTATAGGATAGAAGAAAGTTGATCAGTCAAAAATTCATATTGTTTGCTGGCCTATAGCCTCTAATTAAAATCTGCTTGCTTGGATTGAGCTCGTGTTTAAATTACAATAAACTGTAAAGGCTAGTAGGAACTGAGGAAGCTGATCAATAAACTCCATATATATAGCTATATATAGAAGGCAGCTAAATATATTTACATGTTGATATCTAGGTGTAAATATAAATCATTAATAATTCCTAACACTAAAGCAAGTAATAAAAAACTGGTCTGTAGTTTAACACTAGTAGCCCTATAGTCCATATTTCATTATATGTACCCTGTACACAATTCATTAATGATGCATGATCAACTGATCATCTATATATTAACACAGCAACAATAATTAACCAGTCGTGTAGTACCAGATATTTCATGAAACTTGTTGTATGCATTTAAGGATACACATTTTTTTTCTTAGATGTGACACACCTTAATTCACCAAGTAATGCCTAAATCAAGTTGAAATAAGCGGTATTTTTTTGGTTAATTACCTTACGGTGGAATTAAGCTCACCTCTCAAGTTGAATCTCTTTATATATGAACCCTCCATGTTTTTAATCTGCATTATTCTACTTTTACTGTATTAATCAGTTTTTGTTATGTTTTTTTTGTCCAATTATTATTTATTGAATGTGTATGAAAATGTTGTTGTTTAGTAAAACAAGTCTTTTGGCTGCTCAAGATTAAATATCAAATTGGTCACTAATTGAAGGCCACATATCACTTCATTAGAGATACCTCTAAATATCTGACGAGAAATTAAATATTATCTTTTATTGAGCTTTACATATTTCTCTTAAACATTACTATAACCAAATTAAAAGTTATGAATTTTAATATTTTTGATAATATATCTAGATTTTAGAAAAATTATTTACTATTTATTTTTAATTTTACAATTGTTTTATCTAATTTAATTAAAAATATATAATATATAATTTTTTTTAAAATCTAGATATATTATCAGAAATACTAGAATTCACAACTTTTCATTTGGTTATAGTACGGTCGAAGAAAAATGTGTAGAATTCAACAAAAGATAATATTTACTTTCTCAACGCATATTTAGAGGTAGTTATTTGATATTTATATGTATGTAGTGATCAAACTCCGGTGAGTGAACAAAATGACATATGGCCTTGACTTCAGTGATCAATTTGATAATTTGATATTTAGTAAAATAATTTGCTTTTGTTGCTAAAGCCACTCCACAAGTGCTTTCTAATTTTTTATTCCCATGTCAAATTAATTATCATTTTTTATTTTTTTACTATTAAATTAATTTATATTTAATTTCAAACTATTGATATTATATAATTAAAAAATCACAAAAGATATATTGAAAAATATATGATCTATTTTAAAATATATTTTTTAGGTTTTTATCGTATAAAGGTATTACTAGTACTAATCAATAAAAAAATTATATAATTATTAATTAATCAACATGAATATTGACAGGAGTTATATGTGTGTTTTTGTAGACTGCGTTTCTAATACCAGCTTTTACCTAATATATACGTGCTTCGTACAGGATTTTCATTTTTCTTGCATTGTGCAGTGCCGGCTCTGTATCAGTGCTCCCGCACGTGTGTATTCATTTTCATTCATGGGCCTTTTTTTCTTTCTTTACCATAAAACTCAAGCAACAGGTCATTCATTGTACAGACCATTCATTCATTCTATTTATCTTTATCAAATTTCTTAAAACATCATACTAAAAATTAAGGAATCAATCCACGCCCAAGCTGTTAGAATCAAAGGTAATTTTAATCCTTTTGTTTAGCTATTTTATGTATTATCTCCAAATTGTGATCTTGTGGCAATTCTTTGTTAGTTATTTATATATTCTTTAACCCCAATTATGACTTGATAATTAACCTGATATATTTTAATTTCTTTTCAGTGTTGGACATGGGACGTATTGGATGTGTCTAATTGATTTGAAGGTGCTGACACTACTTTAGTTTTGCTGCTGCTGGTCCCATCTATTCGGGTTTCTTGTTCCATTCCTCTCCCTTACTTTTTTAATTGGGAACATGTTTACTAAAAAGTATCCATCTGGTAGTGATAAAAGAAAAAGAAAAAAAGAGGAGGAAGAAAAAATAAAACCACTAAAAGGATCTCTTCAAAAACATTGGAAGAAATCCAAACAACCTTATGTTGCTATAGAAAAAGAAGAGTTTGATGTCGTAGAAAAAGAAGCGTGTGAAGTTTTAAATAATTATACACAAGAACGGGATGTAGTTAACGAATAGCATGAGAGCGGGGTTACTGAACAAGAAACTGATTTAACTGAACAAGAAACTAATGTGACTGAAATTGTGGCTAGTGAAAATGAAAATGTGGTCAGTGAAAGTAGGAAAAAAACTAATTCTAGAGAGTTTGGTTCTCTATCTTTGAATATTTATGATCCACGAGTGTGGGATGGATTAGATAGTAAAATGAGGATTTTCTTGTTGAAAAGGGGCTGCTAAGAGAAGATATTATTGCATTTCCCGAGGACAAATGTTGTAGGGGTTTTCAACGTATTATTTTGATCAGAAATTAAGAAATGGAGAACTTGCTGATAGAAAATGGTTAGTTTACTCCAAAGAATTGAACAAAGTATTTTGTTTTTTCTGTAAATCGATAAAAAAAAAAAAAAGGCTCGTTTAGCAAGTGTTGGAGTAGACGATTGGGTACATTTAGGTGAAAAGCTTAAGCAACACGAAGATAGTCTTGAACATCTTACCAACCTTAGAGCATGCGCAGAACTCCTAGTTAGATTGAAAACAAATCAAACCATTGATAAAGAATTGCAAGAGCGAATAAAAAAAGATACTGAACATTGGAAGCAGGTTATGATCATAACAATTGCTATTGTTAAACGTCTTGTAATGAATAATCTAGCATTTTGGGGGAAAAATGAAAAAATATTCGAAAATTCGAATGGGAATTTTTGGGTTTTCTTGAGTCAATTGGTGAGTTTGATCAAACAATGAAACATCATTTTAGACTCATTCAAAATAAGGACATTCATTATCATTATCTTAGTCATAAATTACAAAATGATTTGATAGCTATGTCGGCATCAAGTGTAAAAAGTGCAATTATAAAGAAAATCAAAGAAGCCAAATATTTTTCTGTAAATCTTGATTGCACTCATGATGCAAGCCGTATGGAACAAATGACTTTGGTGATTAGATGTGTTGATGTTGTGATTTGCCCTATAATACTAAAAGAGTAATTTTTAGAGTTTTTAAATGTGGAAAATACTTCAGGATTGGGTCTATTTAGTGAATTAGAAGTTACTCTTAAATCTCTTGATTTAAATATCAATGATGTGAGGGGACAAGGGTACAATAATTGTTCTAATGTGAGGGGAAGACACCAAGGTGTTCAAAAAAGATTACTTGATGTTAATCATAGAGCTTTTTATATGCCTTGTGGTTGTCATTCTCTTCATTTGGTACTATCTGATATGGCAAACTCTTGTGTGAAAGTGTTATGCAAGGCATGCTTACTGTAACAAGACTAAGTCACATTGACAATCCCAAGAATTAGTTGACTTGTAATAATTAAGTAATTTGTATTTCTTGAGTCTGTAAAATTAATTAGAAGACTAGATTGAGATATTTTTCTATGGACAGCAATAAAGCTAAGGAATAAAACTCTGGAAGAAGATCAAGTCTGATCATGCCTCAGAACGAAGATATAAAGCTTGGAGGAGAATAATGTTGTACATTGAAAGATGTTCTAAGTCAGATGTCGACAAGCCACAGATCAAGTTATACCGAGAACTGTTTATGCTTATAGAGAAGTCTATCGAGAAGGCAAGTTTATAGAGAAGTCTATCGAGAAGACAAGCTTATAGAGAAGTCTATTGAGAAGGAAAGCTTATAGAGAAGTTTGTTGCGAAGTAAGCCTATAGAGAAGTCTGTCACGAAGTAAGCCTATAGAGAAGTCTATCACGAAGTCAGTCTATAGAGAAGTCTATCGAGAAGTCAGTGTATAGAGATATCTATGGCAATGTCAATTTACAGAGATATCTATCGCGAAGTCAAGGCTATAGAGAAGGCTATCGTGATAGAAGCTATAGAAATCTATATCGACAAGTCACATCTCTACAAGTGAATATCGACAAGTCCCTATCACGACAAGGACATCTCTACAAGTGTTCAGTACTTAGAAGATTTTGATAACATTTCTATTTGCAGAATACAAATATAATGAAGATTCAAATCCACAGTCAACAAAATGTTTTATCAGTAAAATGTAAAGTCTACAAATTCAGCTTGAAGAGTGCAAGATCAAAGGCCAAGATTAACTAGACAAAGGATGTAGCAGACCTGCAAGAGAGTCTGTGGATATGCATCATTGAATATAGAAACAGACAAAATATCTTTAGAAAATATGTCTATCTATTTTGGTGCAGTCACTATAAACTGTGCATGTTAATCTATAAAGCATGACACAGGTCCTTTGTCTAGACAATAGAGTAGGAATAGAAAAGCAGATCTTGTATTTTCTCTCGAGTAGAAGCTAAGTTCTTAAACATTCATGAACTTAGATTTGTAGCACAACCTAATTGATTTTGAAATAAAATCAAGTGAGTTTTTATAACTATTTGTTTCTTACATTATACCTAAGCCATCAAAGCTCAAACAGCCAACTGCATAC
>PHNY01265299.1:5410-15871 GCA_003724115.2 Anethum foeniculum | reverse complement strand
TTAATTTGATTCAAATAAGAATTTACTGAGATATGATTTATAAATATTTCAGATTTGTGCTGTATATTTATTTATCAAAGTAAAATAAACTTGGAATTTTTCTAATTCTAAGAAAAATTGTTTGGTATTGATTTTATGTAACCAATATGTGAAATTGATACAAGGCAGTATTATTCTGTAGCAAAGGTATATCGCAAAGTGAGTTCTCGACAAGTACTAAATGAGTTCGCGATAAGTCGTATCGAGATCTCGATATAACTTCGTGAATGGAGTTCACGACATAGTATATTTGCACTTGTCAATAACTCAGAATGAAGTAATTTGTTTTAATAAATCATGAGTTAACGACATGGTATATTTGCACTTGTCGATAACTCAGAATGAAGTAATTTGTTTTAATAAATCATTTCATCAAATATACCTTTGATATAAACATATTTTAATCTTATATTGTAATTTCACAATATAAATTAAAATTAAAGGGTTTTATTGGTAAAACTGAGTATTTATTCTACATGTCGACATGTTATTTTCATAGTTCTCGATAAGAGTTATCTAGATGGCATATCGACATGAATTCTCTGTAAGGTACTTCAGACTTCGCGATACAGAATTTTAACCGTGTCTAATTCTTTTATCGCGAAGTAACATCTCTACCTATAAATACCCAAACATCTCGACCCAACCCCTCTTTACGCTATCGAGATCTATTTTGACCTAATTACTTCAAACTCTCTCAAATTTCTCTTCTCTACAAGCCTTTTTCCTCTAAAACCTCTCAAATGGAAAACAATTAGATGGCAATTATTCCCAAGGATGGAACAAACTTTATATCCTTTGTTAACCTAGTTCAAGCACCTGACAACTTCAACTATTTTGTGAAGTTTGTCTCTGAATTCTATCTCGCTGGAGCTCTCACAGCAAATCCAATTTTGTATTTGGATGTTCTTAATGAATTCTAGGGGAGTGCAATTCTCACCACTTAAGTGGATGAGAATCAAGTGCAATCCATGATAGTAAACTATAACATCAAGGGAATAAGGGTAGAGTTCACTGCAGATGACCTCAACAAAGCTCTTGGCATTCCTACAGAAAACATAGTTGCAGCTCCTACAGCCCAGGAGATTGGTGAATTCATGGGGTTCATCAATTATGAAGATACTGTGGACTTGGCCGGACTCAACAAGAAGCGTATTAGGAGAACATGGTCCTTCATGTTTGACACAGTATTGAAGGCATTCACCTGCAGAAAGTCAGGCTTTGATCAGATATCCAGTGTATAGCACAGAAGCTGGTGTATTCAATGGCTTATGACAAGCATCTGGATGTAGGCAGTTTGATTCTAGGTGACCTCAGTTCAAGGCTTACCCTGCCATTAGAGAACAGAGGTAAGGAAATTTTCTTTCCTAGGTTTACTATGTTTGTTCTTAATTATATGTTGGACAATGTTCATCAAATTGAAGGAATAGACTAAAATTTAAAAGGCACTTCTAAATCAGTGTCAAAAGTTCTATTTTCACAACTAAATACGAAGAATAAGGTAGGAGTAAGTCTTAGTCTCACTCCTTTTATGTTGAAGAGATTTGAGACTTACCCCTACCATATGCCTGACATAAGAGGTATTGCATTTTCTAGTCCAGCTATGGCTCCTGGTCCTGTAGAAGTTCAAACAGAGGACAACCCATAGGAGCCTTCCACAGCTGAAACCACTTCTTCAAAATCACTAGGAGTTCCAAAACAAACTGCTTCATCCTCTCAAAAGGGTGAAGTCAGTAAAAAGAAGAGAAAGAAAATTAATCTTAGTGTCATAAATGAAACTGAGGAGAGAGTACTTGAAAGTGAGGGTCACCTGGTCAAGAAACCAAAGAAGAAGATGATAGAGCTGACCACTCAATCAACCACTTCTGAGTCCTTCCAAAATGATACAGATTTCAATATGCAGCAACTAGTCACAATGTTTGCACCCCCTTTTGAGCACTCTCAAGAGGGTGAAAGAAGTCAAATGACTGGCACACACAAAGAGAGCACATCAATTGAAACTCCCTCTTTTATTCAGGAGGAGTTGCCAACATTCACTACTAAAATCACATATCTTATTTATCAAATTTCTTCTTCTTATAATTAGAGGCTTGAATCCACTTCTCATTTCTTGCCAAAATCAAGTGACACAGTTCATGAGACTGTGTTCACCACTTAGAACCCAAATTTAGATGGTGAGAGGCTATATGCTGAGATAGACCTTGATGACACCATCACAAACACAGGGGTTTCATCAATTTTTACTGAAGACCCTGTGCCTGTTACTGCACCTTCATGTACAATTGAGCCTTCACGTGCCAATAAATATGAGGGTAGTACTCCTGAGAGGGAGCTACTCAAATCCTCTTCAATTCCATTGAAGGACTCTCTTGAAGAGTCAACTCCCCTCACAACCCTGGCTGAAATTGCATCTGCAGTTGCAGCTAGGAGCACAATTTCCAAAGACTCATCTAATGAAGAGGCAAGAAATATAGCACATTCAAGTGCAAGTTCTTTGCAAGAAGAACAAGGGTTTGGGGCTGAGGTACATACAGTAACCCAGTCAACTCCCCTCCAATTCAATTGGAGGTTCACTATCAGGGGGCGTTTGGTTCGTACCAGAGAAACGGAATGGAATTCAGAAAGGGAAACAACCAGAAAGGAAAGGAATCATCCTGAATTGTTTTACCTGTTTGGTTCTGATCCGAAAACGGAATAAAAATTTACATGATTATTTTTGTATCTTATTTTTATGGCATTCCACAATTTTAAAAATATCAAATATATTTACATTTATAACAATATAATTTATTTACATTTTAATTTATTATTTTTATGATTTAAAATATAAATTATAATTGAAAATGAAAATAAATGGAAAATGGAAAGGAATACCTGGCAGGAGTTGGGGAATGAGGATTGAGGAAAAGTGGGTAAACCTAAAACTAAAATGGGGGAAAGGGAATGATTATTTTTACAAAACAAACATCAACAAAGGGAATAAGTCCAACTGTTTCCCTTTCCATTTGTTAATTACCCCTAACCAAACACCCCCTCAAAGTGAACAACATGTTGTCACAACCACAGTTCCAACTGTGAGTCCAGCTGTGACCTCTGTCACAGGTGATTCCATTAACCCAAACACTCACCTACCCTTTACATCATCTCAACCAGCTCCAAGCCTAGTTGCTCAATGGATACAAGATACTCAAGCTCAGCCCACTTCTGTGGATGATATGATGGTGGACCAAATTGAAGGACTTGCCAACATTGCCCAGCACCTGCTGTCTTCAAATATGTCAAATCAAGATATCAGGCCATTCTACTGGCTCATAAAGAAGATGTTGAAGCTCAGCAGTACAAAATCATAGATGAACAAGAAAAAGATGGGAATGTTGATGTTTGGCTCTCAAAGTCTTTCACCATTAACATGGAAGATGCTCTAGCCAAATTCAGATAGGAGTATATCACAATACTAAGCAGTAATGCTAGGACACTCACTCATCAAGAAATGTATGATGCCATCACAGAGGTCTACAAAGCTCAACTTAAGGCCTTTAATCACTTTGGAAGAGCCATAGAGAAGACTCTTGAAGGCCATCAGTCCAATATGTCTGAGTTAGTAAGGAAGAAGATTGATGAGCTGATGCCACAAAATTTGGAGATCAAAAACCAGTTCATCAAGTTCACAGATAAACTGGCCACCCTCTCACTTACAGGTGTAGAGCAAAGCATCAGGAAGCTCAAGGAGTCATTTGTAGCCCTACACGACATCATGCAAGAACATATCTCTAAAAACAATGACACCAGGGTCAAACTAGACCAATTTCATAAGGCTAGGTTTGAGCCCTCTGCCTTGATGACTGAAGAAGTGAGGAGGGCGGTTCAAGAAACCATGTCTGGTGAAGTCCCTACAACTACTACTACCTCAACAGCTCCTCAACTATCAAATCTGCAAACTCAAGTTGCTGAGCTTCAGGCATCCAACAACAGCCTCATCACATAAGTTTCTCAATTAACTCATCAGATTCAAAGTCAACATCAATACATCCAGTCGTTTATAGACTCCCAAAACTCCTTTCAGATAAAGACCAATGTAGCAATGGGAGCTATCATGGCAGCCTTATACATTCCTCCACAGGAAAGCCTCCAAAATGTGAGGGCTCAAATCTCTACCCAACCAGCTCAGCCTGATAACAAGTCTAAGGGGGAGATAGAGTCAGCAAAAACAAGTATCAACTCAAGGTGATGTAGGTATGGAAGACAGACTCAAGAGAGTAGCTGAAGGCCCTTTTCTTGACAAGGAGTTTGGTGACTTTCTAAGCAGCTTGAGAACCTCAGTCAACCAAAACTACCACACATACAAGAGGGAGCTTAACAGGAGTGTGAATTTTCTGAGGGTGTTTTTGGTCTCAAAGGAGATGACGAAGGCCAAGATCATTGTGATAAATGTCAAGGATGCTGGAGTGGATAGATGCATGCATGTCTCACTCACCTTCTTGAAGTCTAGAAGAGCTTCAGAGTTGGACATCTTTATCAACAAGGTTAGGGTGGTCACTCCTGAGGACAATCTTCTATTGAAAGAACTTAAATCAGGGCAAGAAGCAGCTTTTCCTCAAGCCTATCTAAAGCCAAGTAAGGGAGTAACCTACATTTGCTCAGCCACCAGAAAGCTGAGACACTTTCAAATTCCAAAGAATTGTGTGATGGGGAATAAGAAGCTAATGATGCTCCTGGAGTCAGCACTAAAAGTTAAGAAGATCAAGACTACTGAGGATGTAGAGGCAATTAAAATTCTGGGTAAATATCTTCAAAATGCTGAAAGCATGCTCCCAAAGACTGCAATAAATTTAGATGATGATGAGTAAAATAAAAATGATCCTAAATCTTTTGGCTCAAATCCAAGTCAATCTGGCAAGAGCAGTGGGAGCAATAAGGATGGTAAGAGGAGTGATAAAGGTGGAAGTAAGAAAGGTGATAAAAAAGATGGAAAGGACACCAAAAAGACTCCAGTAACTCAGAAAACTCACATGCCAACAACTAACCAAACCAAACCATCAGTCATAGTCTCCAAGCCAAAGTACTTTTACAAATTCACAGCCAGTTCCTCTCTCAGAAAATCTATCCATGCCAACTCAATCTCTCTAAAGAAGCTAAGCAAGCCTCCATCATTCAAACCACCTATCAAGACAAACTTCAAAACTGTTGGGAGAAAACCAAGAAAGAAAATTGTTGAAATTGAAGAAAAGGCTCCATGGGCATGTTTTAATCAGGATGATTTTCTACCATCACGGTAAATTCTCAGAAGATGACCATCAAAAGGAGCAAGCTGAGTTAATATCTAAAGTCACCATGGATAATCTGGGAATGGTAAAAATCTACTTCAAGGATGGCTCATTCAACTTACTCAACAAGGAAGTCATGTAATCTTTCTCAACAGTGGAGCTTGAAAAGGTAATCAGTCTTATAGAAATGCTTATAGAAAGAGATGAAGAGAGGGCAAGGAAAAAGGAAGATATGGAAGAGAGGGCAAGGGAGAAGGCTAGAGAACTACACAAAATGGAGAAAAGGACAAATGAGCTAAAAGCTAAAGGGTTGTGCAGAGTTTCTGAAAATGGTGTCTTCTTGAACATCAAGACTCATAAAATGTCAAGGTAGAGAATTGAGCATCTTGGAAATTACTCTTTAGGAGAATGGTTGAAGCTGGTACAAGCATTAAGAAGAACTGAGATCACTGAAGAAATGGAATGTCTGATTAAGTTAAAAGACCTCATTAGATCTCATCATGGTTTTGAAAAGTTCAACTGATTCTGTACTTCAAATTCCAAATGTAACAGTCAAGTTTCATTCATGTAAAAAGAAGTTATCAGATGTACCTCTGTGTTAACTTCAAATTTGTCTTGTTTTTTAGCTTGGGATTAGTCTTGTTATCAGGCATGAATTTGTGACAAGCAATCTTCTCACAAATTGGGGGAGATTGTTGTGCAAGGCATGCTTACTGTAACAAGACTAAGTCACATTGACAATCCCAAGAATTAGTTGACTTGTAATGATTTAGTAATTTGTATTTCTTGAGTCTGTAAAATTGATTAGAAGACTAGACTGGGATATTTTTCTAAGGACAGCCATCAAGCTAAGGATTAAAACTCTAGAAGAAGATCAAGTCAGATCATGCCTCAGAATGAAGATATAAAGCTTGGAGGAGTATAATGTTGTAGATTGAAAAATGTTCTAAGTCAGATGTCGACAAGTCACAGATCAAGTTACACCGAGAACTGTTTATGCTTATAGAGAAGTCTATTGAGAAGGCGGGCTTATAGAGAAGTCTATCGAGAAGGCAAGCTTATAGAGAAGTCTGTCGCGAAGTAAGCCTGTAGAGAAGTTTGTCGCGAAGTAAGCCTGTAGAGAAGTTTGTCGCAAAGTCAGTCTATAAAGAAGTCTATCACGAAGTGTATAGAGATATCTATCGCGATGTCAACTTACAGAGATATCTATCGCGAATTCAAGGCTATAGCGAAGGCTATAGTGATAGAAGCTATAGAAATCTATATCGACAAGTCACATCTCTACAAGTGAATATCGACAAGTCTCTATCACTACAAGGACATCTCTACAAGTGTTCAGTACTCAGAAGATTTCGATAACAGTTCCATTTGCAGAATACAAATATAATGAAGATTCAAATCCATATTCAATAAACAGTTTTATTAGTAAAATGGAAAGTCTACAGATGCAGCTTGAAGAGTGCAAGATTAAAGGCCAAGATTAACTGGACAAATGATGTAGTAGACCTGCAAGATAGTCTGTGGATATGCAGCACTGAATATGGAAACAGAAAAAATGTCTTTAAAAAATATGTCTATCTATTTTGGTGCAATCACTGTAAACTGTGCATGTTAATCTATAAAGCATGACACATGTCCTTTGTCTAGACAAGAGAGTAGGAATAAAAAAAAAGATCTTGTATTTTCTCTCGAGTAGAAGCTAAGTTCTTAAACATTCAAGAACTTAGATTTGTAGCACAACCAAATTAATTTTGAAATAAAATCAAGTGAGTTTTGATAACTGTTTGTTTCTTGCATTATACATTAGAACTAGTTATCACTACAAAACATACCTAAGCCATCAAAGCTCAAACAGCCTACTGCATACAGCCTGGTTTAATTGAAATAACAAAAATTATTTTCAAAGAAAATCAAGAAACACACATTCACCCCCCACCCCCGTGTGCATTTCATACCTAACAGAAAGGTAAATCTTTTTTTGGAGCATGTCAAGCTTTATATAATGTGTTTGCTAATTCAACTAAGAGATGAAATATATTGCTTGAATATGTTGATGACTTGACTTTAAAATCCTTATATGTGACAAGATGGGAAAGTTGAATCAAAAGTGTTGAAACAATAAGAACTCAAACTCCTAAAATAAGAGATACTTTAATGAAATTAGCTGAAGTTTTTCTAATGATCCTAATGGGATGCTGAAAAATTAGCCTCAAATGAATTTTCAATTTTTGAGTTTATATTGAGTTTGGATATTTTGCATGATATTTTGTACAAAATCAATTTGGTCAACAAAAATTTAAAATCGGAGGATATGCGTCTTGATGTTGCCATTGCAAATTTAAAAGGGTTGGTTTCTTTTTTTGAGAAATATAGAGAAACTGGATTTACATCATCTATGATTGATGCTAAAGAGCTTGCTAATGAAATGGATATTGAACCTGTTTTTCAGATAAAGCGTACAATGCAAAAGAAATATATAGTTTGATGACAATCCTGACACTGAAAGGGAGCAGCAATCTGCTTTAGAAAATTATAGAACTGATTATTTTCTTGTTCTAGTGGATATGGCACTTTCTCAACTTAAGATAAGATTATAGAACTGATTATTTTCTTGTTCTAGTGGATATGGCACTTTCTCAAATTAAGATAAGATTCGAACAAATGTAACTTTTTAAGTCTGTATTTGGTTTTTTGTTCGACGCATCTTGATTGATTTCTTTGGATGATGATGGACTAAAAGATTGTTGTTTGAAACTTGAAAAGTTTTTGACTCATCGTGAGGAATGTGATATTGAAGCAAAACGGTTGCTTTCAGAACTACAAAATTTACTGGAGATGCTTCCAAGTGTAGCATATAAATGTGACATACCATGAAATTCTCTTAAAGTCTTAGAATTTGTGAAAAAGATGGACATGTTTCCGAATATTTTAGTTTCTTATAGGGTTTTATTAGCAATACTTATTACTGTGGCATCTGCAGAACGAAGTTTTTCAGAGTTAAAGTTAATCAAGTCGTATCTGCGGACAAGTATGACTCAGGTTAGATTGAATGGATATTGAGATAATGTGCTGAAAAATATTGATGTTGAGCATATAATCGATGATTTTGCTTCTAAAAATGTAAGAAGAGCTCATTTTAGATGAGAATTAATATGTACCACTGTTTTTCTTGTAGGTTTATGAGAATTGTGGTTTAAATATGTTGAACTTTATAATATGAAATGTATTCTTGCCACTTTTTTGTGTTTAAAAAGTCATGAACTATTTTACTATATTATATTATAAGTTGTGGTGAATTTTTGTTTTGTAAATAGAAGAGCCCAAAAAATATTTCGCACTAGGCCCAAGAATTCTCAGGGCTGCCCCGGGCATTATGTTATTATATTTTTCATTAATTACCCTAACTCCAGTCGGGATAGATTTATCATGCTCATGCATACTTTTCTTGAATTCTATAATTTTTAATCAAAAAATACGATCAGTATACTTAGCTAGATATACATGTAGAGCTGTAGTGAGATATTTAGGTCGATTAGTATGATGAAAAATGTGTATCAGTTTGCAAAATAGATAAAGGATTTGGAATGCCCTAAATATGAGTAATTTGTTTACATTATAACAAATGACTTACGATTTAAAATTAACCAAATTATAAATAAAAGGTAAATTTTTTAGGTAATTATCTATTTGGATGATTTTTCTTTATTTATATTATTATGATTTTTGTTTATTTATATTATTATGATATAAAAATGTAAAAATATTTCTGTTATAATATTTTATTAAAAAATATAAAAGTTAAACAACTTTTTTTTAAAAAAAATCCATTTATTAATTTTAATATTAATAATTACACCAAGAAATATTTTTAAATAATCAGGAAATATTTTTTAATATAAAGTAAAAATTTGTTTGAAGTCAAACGGGTGGGGCTGACAGTAGAGCTGTAAACGAACCGAGCTGTTCGTGAGTAAACTCGAGCTCGGCTTGATAAGGGCTCGGTTTGTTAATAACTTGAGCTCGAGTTTGAACTCGAAAATGTGTGCGTTAAGCTTAACGAGCCCTAGCCGTAGCCGAGTTTTAGCATGTACGGCTCGAGATGGGCTCGAATTCGTTCGGTTCGAACTCAGCTCTTTAAAACTCAGTAAAAACTTAAATATATCCTGATTTTTAATAATATTCCTAACATTTTAATATTAAAATTACACCCAAATATTTTATCCCCGAATCATTTGGATTATTTAAGGATAATAGATTAAAATTTAAGTTTCAGTTGTGTCGAAACTGATAATAAGTTGGTCCAAGTGGGTTTCAATGATTTCTTTTAAAATTAAATGTTGTCGTTCACGAGCTGCTCGTTAAGGGCTCGAGTTCGGCTCGGCTCGGATTTTTTGATAAAAACTCGAGTCCGACTCGATTCATTAACGAGCTCGAACTCGAACATAATTTTTATACGATAAGAAAGTTCTGCTCGGGTCTTTAAGAAAAAAAGTAAAGAAATTAAGCTTGACTTGTTAAGGACAAAGTTCGACTCGACTTGGTTTGTTTGCGGCCCTAGACGACAAATCTCTTTTTTTTGTCTTATTGAGTAGTTTACAAATAGGGGAGGATCCGCAGGTTTACGTAATTTTTGAGATTTAGCCCAGTAGTATTGGTGCTTTTTATTGGTACTGGGTTCGTATTTTTTCGGTCGTGATACAGTATTTGACTTTTTATTAAAAAATAGAAATTATTTTTAGATTATTTTAAAAAGTTAAAAATTATATTCATATAATTTTTAACAATATAATTTATTTAATAATTTAGATGACAAACGGGAGTTTTTATGCAAGTCAAACGGTGAATCAGACTGATATTAACAATCAAGAAAATCACCCTGTAATGGCTGTTGCTGAATCAAACTGGGATTACATAAATCTCCTCTTTCTCCGTCCCATTCTGGCTATCTTGTTTGTATTCTCTTTACTTGTTCTGGGTATGTATGTATTTATATGTTATGCAATCTGCTTATAACTGTGTTACTTATGTTCTTTAAGTTTAATGTTTGTTTGTTGTCTGAAATCAGGTTGGTATTTGGCATGGAAGCTAGTACTAGTACATGTGCCTCTTGTTCAAGAAATCTTTGGTCTTCGCAAGAAAACATTCACCCCTAAACCCT